>PNEQ01032774.1:0-28530 GCA_003012365.1 Medauroidea extradentata
AACTATTATTAAAAGACTGAAAGTTATTAAAGAAATTGGCTCCTTCTTTTTCTTCTATGTAAACTCCTTAGGCTATCCGGGCATATTAATAACAAACAAGGAAAAATCTAATTAGATAAGTCGTCGCAGGCAGCAAGGAACATCATAACCTCAATTATAATCGTCTAGACATCAACAACACGGCGATGTAGTAGCGGAGCAGGACCCACTACATTGTGTATACAGAGTTCTTAATTATAAATTGATTGAAATTTACCTCTGACTCTTTTCAGTGTAGTAACTGTAGTTCCTCGTCCCAGTGTCAAGCTGTAAGTGAGTTCTCAAGTGACTACTGTCAGGTAAAGGATCGCACCCGGGCGCACGATTACGCCCGGCACGGAGTATCCACGGCCTGGTATTTGCTGTGGGCCGTGACTGAAGGGCTCAAGTTAAATGATTGAAATGAATGGGCTTTTATTGAGTTCCCATTAATGTTTATGGTATATGTGAAATTTATTTTAAGTGTAAAGTGTGTGTAAAGACGTCGCTGATCTATGACCACGCAGCTAGTATGAAGGGAGGCCTACAAGCGCACATTATTACTTCAACCACGGCTGTAGACTTCAACTAAAAAAAAAAGGAGGAAATGTAGACTGAGATTATGTTTCTCCTGGCCTCGTATTCTAGCAAAGAGGCCCTGGAAAAAAAAAATTTCTCGTAGGAAACTAGCAGCTGGCTGCAGACACTGTGACATGCTGATGTTGAGCAATTTTTCACATAAACATCTCGGCTCTCGCGAGTTGCGTGTGGTCACGTGCAGTGTTTTTACTGCTGTTGAGACTGTACCGGTTGACCTTGACTACTTCCGCTCGCGCTCTACCACCCTAGCTTATCTCACACGCACGCACGCATAGACTGTCGTCAGGCAGACGAGAGAAGGGGGTGAGAACTTTTATGTAGTAGAAGGATGCTGTGGTACCAGCTTCTAGCACAGATAAAAAAAGATCAGCCAGAAGTAGCATAAAAAATAAATAAAAAAGAATCTGCCGGCCCAGGTTGACATTCTTTCTTTTATAGTTCTCCACGTTACAGTGATAATTTCCCCACTACCCCCTCCTGTAAATTGATATGTACAAAGCATTATATATTGCTGCCTCTTTTGCTTGTAGAAATGATAGCGACAGCGTACTGATTTCCTCACGTTTCTTGTGATTAATGACAGATTACTCCTCCTCCCCGGACGCCCCTCGATAACACGGACAAATCGTAACTCGGACAGCTTCTCCCCCCTTTTAGTCCGAGTTATAGAGGGTTCCCTGTAATATACTTTTTTTCAAGATTTTGTACCTTCAAAACCATGACTCGTCTTATATGCAGGGTCGTCCTATATGCCGACAAATACGTTAATTATCAGGCATACATTGTAAATATTAAAAATGTAAGATAATGAGGCAAATTCAAAAGTATTTGGTTAACTTTAATAATTTTTATAGTATTACACAAATTTTCTTTACCACTTAAAATTTTATTCACCACTTTTAATTAATGTTGACACTGCATCAGAGTTTTAACACCAAACTTTTACACCACTTTTAAGATTAAAAAACCAAAATTGGCAACTTTTATTCACCATTTTTAGGGGGTCTATTGATCTGCAAGCACTACACATTGGCTAAGACACAGATGGTCATTTAGGTAGTATGTAGTGAATAAAACCAAAGAAACAGAGTTACAAGGTAAGTTCTTTGCGTGATTACTATATGTCAATCACTGAGCACAATTAGTAAGTGAACTATACAAATAAAGCAATAGCTTACCTGTGACAGGTCCCTTTCCTTCATGATGAATCTGTCCATTTGCTATCTTCAGGTTGATCATGTTGCTTTTGGCAGCACCTGCCTGAGGTGTTATTGACACTGGCATCAGAACACTTGTCAGTTTACCAGACTGGTTAGAGCAACTCGTGCTAGAAGTCGAAGCAGGTAAAACTGGCAATGGAGCCAACACTAACTTCTGGTTAGATCCAGGCAAAATGTTAGTTGGAAGTTGGCCAGTGGGCAACACTAATTGAGCACCGTCTCCTGGTTTTGACACCCCCACTCCAGGTTGCTAAACACAAAAACATTGAACAAAACTATAGTTTATGACTGAACAACAAGGGGTTCATACCTTCATCCTACAGTGATTAAAAACAATTTTTATTTATAAGTTGTGACATAAATAATGACACAGTAATTTGTATTTAGAGTAGTAAAAATGTTATGCTCCTACTTATTTTTAGAAAGCTTCAAAAGGTATCTATGAAAATCAAGCACATGATGGAACAGAACACCATGCACAAACTGCAGACCAAGAAAACCATAGTGCTTATGAATAATCACAAAGCAATTTCAACCTGTGTCATTCATAAATAATAAAACATCAGAACTGAAAAAAATTTTAACTCGCACCAAACAAATTCACACTCAAAGATAGTAAGCTAAGCCTCTAACACAATGAAATATACATTCAAAAGAGCTAAATTCATAGATAAATATTGATTCAAACACTTACAGTAAAAAATAATATGTATTTTCTGAAGGAATGGCAAAATAGATCCATGGTTCACAGAGGCCTACATAACAAACCATTAAACAAATAACTTAAAAAGAATACTAATTGCTGTCATAAATCAAGGTGGCCACCCATTTGAAATTTTGAAATTCCTGGTTTTTCAAGGTTATTCAAGGCTGATTTCTTTCAATGCACGCATAAAATGTATGTAAAGAAATTGCGCGGAAATAAATCTGAAAATAATTCATAGCTACAAATAATATATTTAAAATATTTTTCACACAGTAAAAATTATTAAACTACATAGGCATTCATTACATTAAGTCTTACACACCCATTTTGCGTCCATTGAATACCAAAACTACATGAGTATAGCTGTTCATTGTATATTTGAACTTCTGAGTGAAATAAAGAAGTGTTCCATTAACTACTGTGTATGATAATTTTGTTCTCTATATCTGCAATTTAATAGCCATGGTACTGTCAGCAAATATGATGGCTAGCAAAGAGATGCCAAACCTGCATCGCTATAAAATGACGTATGAAACAACACTTGCTATAGGCTTACACCATAAAGTCTCTGTTCTAGACGTTTCTTCATTTAAAAAAAAAAAGTTTTTGATGTGTTGCAGCACCTGTGTTTGGGCAAGGCAAACACATCCATATCTTACCTTATTTTCTGCCAAAAAAATATGCTTTGAATCTTTTAGCATCACTAACAAGGGCAGTTAATTTTCCAATCACAAAATATACATAACACATTTGTACCGCTGGGGGTCCCTTTCCACCCACTATAATTCACATCAATGTACGTGGTATGTAACATTTCAGCATTTTGGATGATGTTTACATAACCTTGCTGCTATTCACACAAATAGCGGTAATTACGTAACAAAAATAACAAGTCAAACTGTACTACGTTTCTATACTACAGCAAATAGGACTTCGCAAATATTCATCAATGGATGATACACTAATGAAAATTATTAAAACCCCGAATATTATGCATATAAACTTCCAAATAACACAAAAATAATGACGTAGGAAACCATGTTAAATACTTTTTCAAACACTAAAATGTACTGGTAAACATCCCAGACATTTGTTTTCATTTGGCTATCAGAACACACTCAAGTAAAAAACATCTCGTAGCATTCATTTGTCATATGACTGAGATGCATGCTGGGTGAAATATAGATTGTTGTGCTGGTAAACAGGCTGTTGCTCTAGTTGTTGACATTTTCCTTTTAACAACCTCACGTTATTGTGATCACGAAAATCTTGTTTATTGAAATATTGACTCAGAACATGAATCATTAAAAAATTCCCAAGTATAGAAAAATTCCTGGTTAGTTTCAGATATTCCTGATTTTTATAGAAAATTCCTGGTTATTTCCTGGTTGGATGGCCACTCTGTAAACAAATTAAATTTAACTTCCTTGTTATATTCCTTATGTATTTGTCTACAATGATCACCATATTAATTTTTACATCCCTACGTAAAGAAGAGCCAGTCTGCTAAGCGTAAGCATAGCCATGGTTTTACATGAAGCAAAGTTGAAAATTTCCTGTCCGACATTCTAAAATAGATAGTACTTTAACTATTTGAGTACATCAGATTGAACAACGGTTCTAGTTGGTAGGGATTCTTAGGGTCTCGTAATCTACAAAAGACACCATGTACCTTACTGGTTACGACAAATAGCGGTTTGATTTCTTTAAAGACATGATGTTGCAGTAATGAAACAAATTAAGTGGTTCAATCCCCAGTCATTTAAATCAATATTACATTTTTTAAATAACTGTATTACATGAAACCAATACTGTAATTTGTTTTTACCAAACAATATTTGTGTTTCCTACTAAGCAAAAACAATTTGGTTGTTTCAAAAAAATTTGACTCTTTTTCCAACAAGTATTTTTCTCAATCTACCAGCAGTAATATCACTAAGCCATGTTACAAATAATTAATATTTTTTTATACGAATTGTTGTTTCTACGAACATTACGTTGTAACAAGATTTTAATTAGTAATAGTAGTACACTAGACACCCGATTTTACGAACCCTGGATTTAACGAAGGTAGCGATTCTACGAATACAATCTCAGGAACCCTCAAAAAATAACAAAATTATATGACAAAAAAAATTGTAAGGAATTACGTTTACTACGAATAAAACATACTGTATCTAATTCACGGCATTAAAATATGAATTGTAGAGTTGCAGTTATTACTTGGTAAGTCACAATATTAAAAATAAAACAAAAATAGCGAAAAACTGTTAAAAAATGTGGCAGTGACAGTTTGAAAACCGCGCGGCGGCGCCGCCTGTGCCAAGCCGGCCGGCCTGTCTCCAACTACGACATATTAGGATCTACGTATATTGAGGTCATACTATAGACGCAAAGTTCCAGCGCATGCGCATATGCTCATTTAACTATAGTACAGCCTCCTTCTAGACTGTTTCACGACGTCTTATATCTCTCTCGTCTCGCGCCGAATGAGTTTACTTTTTTACACGAACCCTATAAATAATAGCGTGATATTTTTCTTTATTGCGTTAACACAATACGTACTTAAAACAATTAATTTGGCGCATAATTTGCTTAAACAAAGCGTTACTGCGTGTCGTAAAACATGGGTTTCACAAATGA
Organism: Medauroidea extradentata; assembly: GCA_003012365.1. NCBI lineage: Eukaryota > Metazoa > Arthropoda > Insecta > Phasmatodea > Phasmatidae > Medauroidea > Medauroidea extradentata. The sequence continues at coordinate 5,188 of PNEQ01032774.1, forward strand.
GCACGATAATAGCGCTACCTATTTTCCAAGTGCAAAAACATTTGTCTCCGGGTATGTCGAACTTGGAAAATAAATAGACGTTCGTGTATTACGTAATCCCGGAACTCCTAATTTATTTTTACAGCATATACTGACTTTGAAAGTGATTATTTTCAATCACTTATACATGTAATTCTCGACGATTTTAGGTAAGAACGTCACAAAATGGCGTTTTTGGAACAACGTCGGTATATGCTACGGTGCCGCTATCTATCTGCCATCTTGTGAACGTTCGTACAGTTGCGCTATCTGTCCGCTCTGCACGCTACTAGTATCTACGTTCTCGTCAACGAGCTATATAGCTCGTTGGTTTTCGTACAATTCATCAACAATGTCTAGGGAATGTTTTTACGTTACGTTATATAAAACTGTGCAATAAATAAATACATCTGCGTATTCCTTCTTTCTTTGGTGAATAATTTACAAGGGCATTTTACTAGTAAATAATGCCTACTTTTTTTTTCCATTAAACGCTACGCAAATCGGGCTATTCGCTCGTGAGAAGGCACTCAGCAGCTCGGTTTTCTCTTTTTTTTTAGGACAAAGGTTGATCATATCTATTGTTTAGCGGTGTTCTTTTGATCGTAAGATGTCTGCCTATTGATATAAATTTATATTTCAACTATCACTTGCGTTATTTTTCCGTTAAATGCTACGGGAGTCAGTCCTATTCACTCGAGAGAAGACACTCGGAATCTCAATTTTCTCATTTTTTTAGGATAAGGATTGGTCATATCTATTGTTTAGCTGTGTTCTTTTGATCATAATCTGATTATTGATATAAATTTATATTTAAACTATCACTTGCTTTATTTTTTCGTTAAATGCTACGGGAGTCTGACTATTTGCTCGAGAGAAGACACTCGGAATCTCGATTTTCTAATTTTTTGGGGACAAGGGTCAGTCATACTACCGCTCAACAGTGTGACGTCTGGCTACTGATACCAATTTATATTTACATTATTACGTTAATTAATTTCCCGCAAAACACTACGGAAGTCGGGACCTAGAGACACTTTGCAGAAAAAAATGCAATTTTAAAATTTTCTGTTTATGGAAGGGGAGGGGGCCAAAAATAAGCCGCTATCGAATTTACGAAGGTAGCGATTTTACGAATGCGATGAGAGGAACCGTGAGTATTCGTAAAATCGGGAGTCTAGTGTATATTAATACAGTTGCATTGAGTATGCAGCCCAAAAAAACTGAAATAATATTTATTACAATACCTGTAAATTAGAGCTATTAAAAACCAGTTCATGACGTAAAACTTACCACTTTAAGTTTTCTGCATCACTACTTACAAAAATTGCAAATTTGTATCAGCCACTGCTATATTGCATTAGTGACACAATGTGAATGAACCTGCCGTGCATCTCGCACACGTTTCATTTCTGCATCTAAGCTAAACAAATGAAGACATTTCTGTGCACCATGCCATCCCCTCATTCAGTTCAACAACACCAGCCATTTCCTCACTGTAAAGCACACTTTTCAGTTGCAGCAGATATTTTTTAAAATGACAGCAATTTATGATTTTAAACTTAACTAATAAAATATCTATTTGCATGTTAAAAGAAGACGTTTCAGTAGACATAAATCATAAGTCTGGGAAAGAGGAGGAGAGCAGGTATTAATCCCCTGGGCATCCCCCTCCCCCGATACACCCTTGTACTGATAAGTAATCTAACTCCAACACTAACCTTGAGGATTGTACTGAAATATGTGATAGTGTGCTTATTGTTTCCACCAGCAGAAACTGGCACCTGAGTGGCAGGCCTCGAAGTCTGAATAAGGAAGTGTGACTGAGGACCCAAATTTTTACCAGTCTTGGAACCAAGCGCAGGAATAAACTGGTGGCCATTCGCCGCCACGATAGTTGGCCGCATAGAGTTCGTCACAGCCTGCCGGCAACAGCCAAAAAGAAAAATGTTACAAATAATCTACAATATGTTTGTCAGAACATCAAGCATACCACATTTCTCTGCATTACAGTAGCATATTTTACGTATATACTGTATTACTTCAAATAAACCTCAATGACTAATTCTAAGTAAGGAATATAGAGAAATAAAGGCAACCCAAGGAATAGTAAACAGTTTTTCATGGTATTCTGACAAAAACTAAGTGATTTTACACAAAACATATTTTACCAACAATGTTATGTAGGCACAATAAAAAAATAAATTATTAATTGCTACAAAAATTAAATTCATACATGTTAACAAACCACTGGAATAAATAGTACCCTTAATGTTAATTCCAGCCATGTAAACACATACGTACATGTTATTGCATGCTTGTGTTGTATTGTCTAGAACAATATTATATTGTGATACTTGAATTTCCACATTTTCATTGCATTAAGTCCGAATAAATGATGCGATGCTTCAAATAATGTGGAAACAACCACATTATTATGGATGTCTACTGTGACCACATTACATTAATATTAACTCATTTCGGAAAAAATGTCACTAAAGTAATTTATGTAACACTATTATTTAAGTGTAATACTACTCATTAAGTGTAGTAATATTCTTATAATTAACTTAGCACAACAGTTACCAGATATTGGAGACATTTCTGCATATAAAATACCTACATCTGTTTACCAATATGTACGAATGTCAAAAAATTTACTGTCTACAGTTAAAGTTACAATGTTATTAGTCTTGCACGAATAATTCAAAAGAAATGACTAATTATTTACTGTTCATTAACATAAAATTACACTTTTTATGACCAACAGTAAAGGCTGCTGAAAGTCCACAAAATATATACGATTTCAATACCATGCTGACTACGAAATACATAATAAACAATCACAAACATACATTGATAAACAATCAAATTTATATCCTGCTATTTATGCAATGAAATAGCATGGAAAAGATCACACACAAATGTACACTACCTTAATAATTAAATTTCTTACTTTTAGTACGAATCCAATGTACTAATCATAATCAGCTTATTATATATGCAAAAAAGCACAAAGAAAATTATTTCTTAAAAAAATTAGCTTGAGTTTACAAAGACAAAAGAGAAATTATTACCACTAAACAAACAAACTGCAACACATTCCTATAAACATATTTACATTACCTGAGCAGCCCCAGTCCCTGTAATGGCAGAGGTAGTAGCACTGCTGGAATTAATTCTCACAGGTGGTGAGCTTTGTATATACAACAGTGGCAGCACTCGTTGCGTACTTGTTGACTGATGCTGCTGTGTTGTAGCCAAAGAACTTTGCAACCCGACCACATCAGTCTTCTCTGTCCGCAGGATGGATGTATGAGGCACAGACATTGTCGACACGTTCACCCTGTATATAACAATGGGAAAAAAATGCCTAAATACACACTGACATCTTTATTGTACAAAACAGAGAACATCAAAAATAAGTGCACACAGGTGAACACTTATACTGCTTTTGCTAACATTGTAGCAAATTGAGTGATTAATATACGCTGCCAACTTTCTTGTTCAAGAAGACATAATTTTTAAATATGCTGAATACAGATTTACGAGTTACCTTTGAGGCTATTGAGAGTAAGTTGCACAGCAGTTATTGTGTTCACTGGGGAAAAAAAAAATTCAGTGACATAAGGGATCATCAATAGCTTCTTTTGTCTTCCTCAATACGATTTAATTCAAAATATATTGACATCAGTAAGTTATTTCTTTCTAAAATGTTTATGCATGAACAAAATTTGTTAGTTTATATTCAACTAACACAAGAAAGTAGACAGAAAATATGGCTACGCTTTATTTTTATTGTTGCACTGTCTAGTATATAATTTCTGGAATGCCAGGCATTAAAATGCTCGCTGGCCATTCAAATCACAACTTCTCTATTACGCTACAGTCCTTTTACACAAATAGTAAACAATTTTAATTAAACCAATATCAAAATTTGTTGAAAACTTTTACAAAAAATAACTTTCACTGTTTTTTCTTAATTGTATTGTGATTATCTTGGTTTTATTCAAGCTATACTGCAGTATAAGGGATGTGAAAGTAGATACTACCTCCCTCACTTCAAAGCACTAGCCAATAAAATTGTGCCTCTCAACAAACCACTTTGTTCCAACTAACGGCCCTGAGTTAGTCTTGTCCTCTTACTTGTGGTTAATGAATACCTTCTAAATTTAACTGTGTAGTTACAGCCAGTATTTTGGAGTTCTCGTAGTTTTCGATCACTGCTTATTATTATTTCACTTACTCTGTTTTAGTAAACAATTTTGGAATGTTTTACATTTGATATTGATTAAGTCTGTCGCCATTCCACTTCATTGTTTTGTTTAGGTTATGAAGTCTGGTATGGGTTATACCAGCACATCAGGGGTGGAACTGTAGTAAAAAATTGAATTACATTTTGAAATTAGAGTGATATATCAATAATCTGGTGAAAATTCACTGAAAAAAGTGTACATAGCATGTGTATAACACTAATGCCTCATTTTGTGTACGAGTAAAGTCATAAATATCTTCCCAAATGCAAATCTTGAGTACAACCCTACAGCCCTAAGGTGCTACTCAAATGGTCACCACATGTATCTGGACATGACACCCTGCAGGTTTTTATTGCAGGGTTATGCAAAGGATTAAGATTATGTTCCGTGGCACTACATCACCACAACTGTTCTAACAGTCACTGCTGACCTGCTACATTGGGTATGGACAGAAATGGACTACGATTATGTGTGTGCTATGTGACAAAATATAGACACACACTACATCTATAAAAAATGTTGAGAGTTTGCTTTTCATGCAGTGTGCTATTTATCTGAAGTTAGTTAACCACTAACCGTTACGTGAACAAGTTTTTTAAAAATATTTCACAGACTATATTTACCATTGATTTAACTGGGTCAGATACTTTATGGTACAATGTGCTAGTGTTTTACATGGCAGTCTTGTTCCCACATTCCCCACTTTCACTCGAAGTGAATAGTGGAGGAGTCTTTTCTTACAAACATCCAATGAACTTTACTGAGCTTGCCATATTGTCTACATTACACGCCATCACTCTCAGTGGTTGTAATGACTAACCTGACAAGACAATGGTTATGTACATTACTGCAGGCAACTTACGATAGATACCTTTTCACGTATTGCATCTTGTTAGGGAAAACTACTTCTTATAGTGTTACATCAAAATAATACTTTTATGTTTTTAAATACGGATAACTATTACGTCAAATTCAAAACAACAGTTCGTCATCACCAAATTATTGCGAAAATATCATAAAAGAGGACAAGGAACATAAATTGACACTAAAAATGTTTACTGAAATTAGCATGAATACCATGCGAGGTATGTCAACATGGAAATATCAAATAAAAGTTACCAATCGTAGAAATTAGCATTTACTAAATTTGTGAGCTAACAACTTTCAGGTACAATATTTTTCTGGTGAACATTTTATGTATGACCTAGTAAAATTTTTTATTTTCAGGATGGTTGCAAACTGGAGCTAAGAGAATTTCCATGATTTCCCTCACAGTAAACCCAAAATTTCCCTGCTTTTTCACAAGCACGATAACTAATCAAACACAAATTTATCTAACTATTTTCCATTTTTGTGTTGTCCAGTCAGTCACCTTGACAAAAGTTCAGTGGAAATAACAATGAACCTGGCAATTAGATGTAATCACATCTACATGATGATTATGTTTGAACAAAAACATAATAATGCTCTCAAAACTTCACTTCTTTCCTTCCTGTAACTTTCATTGAATCCTAAAATGAACCAGATGAGGAAATTCCCTAAAATTTCCCCAACGGACTAAATTTCCCTGATATTTCCAATTAACCACAATCCCTGACAATTCCATATTTTCCAGATATTCCAAGTCTATGGAACTCTGGATTTTTCTATACCAACCTTCTAATTCCTTTGAACTTCAATGAACATTTTCAGCATTAATTCAAATGTAAAAAATCTTTTTATAATTGTTGCTGAGAATTATAGTTTCCAGACATAGCAGGGACCATTGCACCAAACATTATAAAAGGAAAGGAAAACTATTCCTACCTTCAGGAACTGCCAACACAGATTAAGGCCCTTCAGGTGCTCACTAAAATAGTCACAATAACAAAATTAATTTAAAAAATTGTTATGTGGCAGTTACAGCCTTCACTAACACTCCAGATGCACAACAAAGCTGTCAAGACAATTAATAACAAGACACTCTCAGATTTTTTATTCAGTCGCCGAAAGGCTTCATGAGAGCATGGTCACACTACTATCAGCTCTTATCACGGTAACTTGACATCTCGCCGCAGCAACTCGTCACGTCGTAGATGTGTACTCGTTACCACAAACATACACCATGAGTCAACAATTCACAAAGCTATAAACTTAATACTTTGGTAATAGGAATGCCACTTTTGGCAATGTTTTCTCTGGGGTCTGTAGTGACTCACTGTATAGTTTCTAGGGTATTTCATCCTCCCTCACTCTTTCAGAAAGTTAATGCATTGTAAAATAAAATATTTGAATTAATTTTCAAAACAATGTAGCATTGCAAAATTACAGATGTGTTTGGTGTTTTGTTATGAAGGTTAAATTTGGATGTGTATTGTAATTTATATGAACGTTTATAATATTCTAACCAAATAATACTTTCTTTTTAGCGTTCTCTGTTTGGGAAAGGAAAGGTACAAAAATGCAGTCGCACGTTGTAATAGTATAGAAAAATCTACTATTCCATTAGGGAGTAATCAATAATGTTATGGCCAATTGGCCTTCGGTGGTGGTGACATTAGCTTCTTCAGTGTCTGGTTTTTTCCAGTCAGTTTTTGCATTGTTACTGAGTTTCTGTGTCATATTTTTCAATTTGGTTCTAGAGGTGTCTGTGGCATTGTAATCATGTAACGTCAGTCCACTAATAGGATCGCGGCCTGGGGTTGATGTAGCATTGCAAGGTTACAGTTATGTGATATTTTATTTTCTTTAAATTTCATTAAAATATATTTAATGAATTGTAGCTGAAGGTAACTGTTCTTATGGAGAAAAATTTTTTTATTATTATTTTTGGATAATTACTTAAATTCAGGTTAGGGTATAATATTACTTTTTATGGCCAGAGGGTCAGGTGGAGGGGCATAGCTTTATCTTTGTTGTGTCTGTGCCAGTTCTATGCCCATATTTGGCAATGTTTTGCGACCTGTTTTCTTTTAGTTGTTTTCAGGTGTAGCACCAGGATCACATGCTCGGAGCCAGCCAATCGCGGCGAAGGGCGCAGTGACCTTGGTACTCTGTCCTGCAAGCCTGCCTCCATCTTCGTGGAAGATTCAAGTGCAAGGCTCCAAGCAGTCAGAACGTGTTTGCGGGGCTGCGGCTCCAGGAGTTTTAATTAAATGTAAAAGCGTGGCAACATAACGTGCACGAGAGGCACCCATCGCCGGAACTTTCTTTTTATAATGTGTTAAATTTAATTTTGAACTAAAAGCACTCTTCTACTAAATTATTTTTTGTTTTCTTTCTCACGTAGTGGCGATAGGGTGTGGGACGGTTTTAACCCCTAAAAAAGTTTAATGTAATAATTTTAGAGATATGGCTTCCCTGACTTTCTTAAATTATAATTAGTAACTTGCTTCAATTTTTTTTAATGGAACTTTTCCTCATAAGAGTGGTTACTGGAAGCAAGCAGTAAATATGGACGGTGGTACTATAAGAGATATGTACCTTCACAATAATATGCAACGTTAAATAAAACCAAATTCAGACAGTTTTTTCAAGTTTTTCCGTTTTCAAGCCCTTCAAGGTCACCAATTTTGAAAAAAAGTTCATAATTTTGAGACTGAGCAACAGAAAGTAGTCTTGTTACATAGTAGCGGAGGGGTTCCAGCAGCTGCGGACTGTTTTCATGTCAACAAACCAACCCCAAACTGCGGAACTTATTTACCGACTCGCTTGCAATTTATCCGCAATGACCAAGGAAACCTGCAACAACTTGCGCCACAACATGTGGGCCACCAGCTATGCCTTGGACGACTTGAGGTGCTGTTCCTTGAGCAGTTCCTAGAGCTGTTTAGGTAATAGCTGTTGGATGACGGGAGAAATTGCGCCCTGAGAAGAGGATTGCTATGCCGCACACACGCTGAAGAAACCTCAAGTGTATCAAGGTAAATTCACGAAACAATACAACACATGATAAAAATTTAAACATTGAATTTGTTTTGCAGATTTTTTTACGTTTCAGGACTATGGTTTTGTAATTTTGAAAACCCTCTGCAATTTTATATTTCAATGTAGTTTGTTCAGAATAACTGTGAGTTATTTGTTTAAAATATGTATTTTGGCTAACTTATTGGAATTCAATTTATAGGGTACTAGCTGTCCCGTTGTGGCTTCGTCCGCGTGTAGGCCTACTATAGAAAAGAGTAACTAACTTTTAGTTATGTGTTAATTGATGGTGATACTATATTCCACATTATACTATTTAGAAAACCTCAACACAAAACTAATAGAACAAGGAAATAGATTAGAAAACCTTCTGGAAGAAAGGGATAAAATTTTCTAGGGTAAATGTCTGGAAACAGAGCAGAAATTGTTGGAAGGACCACAACAAATTAAATCATGTGAAAGTGGGGTACATGCAGTTGAACAAATACAGCAAACTTTTCGACAAAAGATTGAGGAGACACAGGATAAACAGGTGAAATTACAGGAAATCTTTCATAAACATGAAAATTACATAGCCGATAATAGGAGTGAAGTAGAGAGTATTTGGGTTAAGGTTAATGAACATCATCGAGAGGTGTAACTTTTGGGCAAGAACATTCAGGATATGGAGAACAATTTGGAAAGGAAGGTAGAAAAAGTATTTGAGGAAAGTCCTAGTATAGGAAAACATTTGGAAAATTTAAGCGAAGAAGTAGAAGGGGTAAGGCAAGAATGTAAACAGCATTCTGAGACCAAATTAAATCAATTTAGGAAATCTGGTCAGTTAACTGGGAACAGAGGAATATTGGCCTCTTATGAAATAATAAGTTTCGAAAAAGTGGTGCCTAAGTTCTACAGGGATAATAGGGGACCTACCTATTCATTTTATCTATAAATATGAAAGAATGTTAAATTCACTAGGGGGATCCAAAGAACAACAGGTGCAACTCTTCACAAACAGGCTAGGAGGGCAGCAGCAGAATGGACTAGCTGAAAGGAGACTGAATGGTCTAATTTCTAAGAGGCTAAAGCTGCTTTTCTACATAAATATTGGGGAATATATGTACAGGATGATTTTTTACAGTATTTTATTGCAGGAAGGCACCAGCATAGAAATGGCCCAATGTCCGGCTATGTACAGAGATTGTACGTGCAATCACAGTACCTAGACAACAAAATAGCAGAAGAAAGATTCATTTCACATGCTAGTCATCACTTTCCGTGGCATTTTCAGAACTGCACTGTGGGTAATCAACAACAAAAAAATAAATGATCTGGTCACAGTGTTAGAATCCATAGATCACAGGGATGAAAGGTAAGAGGGACTGAGATAATGGGAACAGAGAATTAGAGAGGGTGATAATCAACAAAATAGAGGAAATGATGACCAACAGAGGAACAGGGGGGGCAGCTGAAGGGTAGGGAAGGTGAGGATAGAGGGATAGAAAATCAGGATAGGGAAGGAAGGCAAGGAAATTGCCAATAAAATAAGAGAAATTGGCAGCATGGACAGAATAAGGGACGTAGGGATGAAAGGAAATAGCAAAGGGACCAAGGAGGTAACAGGCGAGACCAAAATAATGAACAAAATCATGGCAGACAAGGGCAAAATTTAAACGGGTAAACGGGAGGGGGGGGGTCGTTTCCCAGATTCCTCCTTTCAAGCTTTAGCAGGGAACAGTAATTAATGTAATATTTTACATCAAGAAACACTCTCTCCCAGTTTGGAAATTGAGCAAAAATGTATTAAAGAATTACAGTCAGACTTTGAGATATTGTTGGAAGAAAATAATCGGGGAGATAAAACTTACTCAGGGTAAAAAGGGTGTTTGCCCATATATAAAGGGATATATTCAAAATTAAACTTTAGAAATGAGCATGTTAGTAGATTCAGGTAGGGAAATAACTGCAATGTCAGGAGAGTTTTTGACCGTTTGTGTAAATGCGATGTAAGACTACTAGCTGTATTACCAGTCTCAAATGTCACTATTAAGGGTGTCACAGGAGTGGGAAATAAAAGGGTCACAAAGCAGGTTATAACTGTGGTGACTATAGCCGACCAGAAAATGTGGATTGCCATTTTAGTTGTTCATGGTTTAAGTATCACTGTTGTTCTAGGGGCTGACTGGTTAAGGGAACATGAAGCTATAATTAATTATGCTGAAAATTGGGTTGAAATAAAATATAGTAAAACAAGTTTCAAAGAACAACAGCATTTTGCTATGTCTTGTCATTTGTAGGTAGTTATGGGGGATGAAAAGCTATGGCAATGTGAATTGGCTTGTAATATTATTAAACAGGAATTTTATTCACCAAATGATATGAATGAAATAAAATTAGAGGGAGGGACTTGTTGCGAAAAAGTAAACATTATGGAAATATTAAAATCAGAACAGAAGTCTTTTGCAAATTTTCCAGGACTTAATAACAAATATGAGTGTGAGTTGCAGATTCGAGAACATAAACCTTCTGTACAGAAACCATATCCAGTAGCACATGCACTTAGACCTGCGGCAGACCAGGAGATACAGAACCTGGTAGGAATGGATATAACAGAGAGGCATAGCTCATAATATTATAATCCTGTAGTTGTGGTAGTAAAGAAGTTGGGAGTCGTGAGGGTTTGCCTCGACGTGAGAAAATTAAATTAGATTTTAGTACCAGATAGGGATGCTCTGAAACCTATAGATGAAATACTACAAAATTTTGAAGGTTGTGTATATTTTTCCAAAATACACTAAGTAGCTTCTTACTGGCAGATTCCTTTAGCAGAAAAGTCTAGAAACGTAACTCCATTCCCTCATCAAGGGAAAACGTTTTCTTTTAAAATGTTGCCTTTTGGAAAAAAATGTGTCAGTTAGCCATTTCAGTTCGAGGTTTAGAAGAAACATTGGGTACAGAATTGTTACAAATGGTAACTATTTATGTTGATGATTTGATAGCCACAAGGACCTTCGAAGAACATTGTTTTCTATTGCAGTTAGTGCTCAGGAAATTGCAGGAAGGTGGATTAACTGCTAGTCTAACTAAATCAGAAATTTTATAACAGGAAATAAGATTTTCGGGTAATTTGGTTAGTGCACAAGGCATAACAGTTGACCCAAAGAAAATTAAAGCAATCAGAGAGTATCCTTATCCAGGTAATAGAAGGCAGCTAGAAATATTAATAGGATTTTTTAATTACTTCAGGAAATACATAAAAAATTTCAGCAGTATTTGTACACCACTTAGAAAATTGTTGCCGAAAGAAACTAGTTGGGGATGGGGTAAAGAACGAAGTGAAACAGTAGATAAATAAAATCTGAACTTGAAAATAAATTTTGCTGCACCACCCTAGGTTAGAGGAGAGGTTCTATATTGCTTGTGATCCATCTGATGAGGCAGTTGGTGCTACGCTGTTCCAAGTAGATGGGAAAGGGGAGCAAGTACCAATAAGTTTTGCAAGTAGAGCTTTGAATTGTGCTGAGGTTGGTTATACAGTAACCAAAAGGAATTACTTAGTATTGTATTTGCCTGTGCTAAGTTCAGGACATACATTTATGGCAGAGAAACAACCATACTTACAGAACACAAGGCATTATGCCATTTAAGTACATGCAAACTTTTACATGGCAGGATCACTAGAAGGGTTTTAGCACTACAGGAATACAATTTACAGATTGAACACATACCAGAAAAAACACAAGTAGTTGCTGATGCACTTTCCAGAAGTAAGTTTGACATACATACAACACAGTTACAAGAATTCCAAATAAATACCATAAGTAAATGTCTTGAACATGCAAAAAGTGTTATCAAAAAGTGTATTGAAAAAATTAATGTTGAAATTATGTTAGATCCTAGGCTGCGTAAGGTAATGCAGGAGTTGAAGGAAATAAATTGCCGTGGTATAATTCAAGAGACTTTTGTAGAAAAAGACAGATATTTGTTCCAAAATATCAACAAAAAGGGTACTCATTGGATTATGCATGTGCCTGGTTTACTGAAAAAAGAACTGAGTTTAGCAATGCATATAATGTGTGGTCATTTTGGTGTAACTAAAATTGTCAAATACATGCAGAAGTTTTGTATATTTAGACATGTACCATACTGTGGCAAGTGTTATCAGAACTGTTTAATTTGTGCACAGACCAAACTTCTAAACAAAAGAAACCAAGGTAACATGGGACACATATTGGCTAGTGAACCTTTGGATGTGATGTGTGTTGACTTTTTTGGACCTTTACCAAGAGGTCAGGGAGGTGTTCAGTATATTTTGGCTGTTTTAGATGTATTTTCCAAGTATGTAAAATTGTATCTGGTTAATAGGGCTACAGTCTAAAATGAAACTGAAAAAATTATTGACAATTATGTGCTTCAAGTTGGACAACCTAAAAAAGTTATTTCAGATAACGGACCACTGTTTCGTAGTGATAAGTGGAAAACCCTGACTACCATTTTAGGTATTGAACTTGGATATACAGCAATATATCATCCTTCAGCTAACCCAGCTGAAAGGGTCATGAGAGAATTAGGTAGAATTTTCAGGTTGTACTGTCATCATAAGCATAGCTTATGGGCCTCAATAATCACAGATGTAAAAAGATTGTTAAACTGTTGCTGACATGAAAGTATAGGAGCAACTCCTATTGAAGTGATGGGTTTAGGTAGCCTACACCAACAACTGATTTGTGTAATTTTGTAACTTTTCCAGACAGTCAGTTAAGTGTAGATAATCAAAAGGGTGAGGTAATAAAGAGGTTGGAATTGAAAGCCAAGCAACATAAAAGAAAATGGGACAGTAAGTGTAATGATGTATTAGAGGAGGGAGTTGAAGTGTTAGTAGTAACTCACCACTCGTTCTCATTATTAGATATGAATATCAAAAAATTGTTCAAGATTTATGAAGGACCATATACTGTTGAGAGAATTGTAGGCAAAAATGTTTATAGGGTGAAGGGTGCTAATTGGCACATAACTATCCTGAGGTTATGGAAAAAAAATGCAACTGAGAGGCAAATTGTGTGAGATTATATTTAGAATTATGTACATGGATTTGAAGGTTTTTTGTGTGTGTATTCAGACTGAAGTTTCTTCTAATTAAAAATTGCAATTCAGGTAATATTTGATAATTAAATTTTGTTTAAGTTTGATGTGACATTAGCATACTTAACAATTTTGAAATAATTTATTATATTTGAATATTGGAATAATGGGTTAACAAGGATAAAACTTAATATGATTTTTTAACTCTTTCTAACATTACCCGTGTAACATGTGCTTTTTTCTGAAGTGTTATGGTAATCTTAAATCAATCAAAAGGAACTGTGTTATTTTTTGGTTGTATCGTAAATTTATTACGGAAAAAAATGTGTTTTTAAGGGATTTTGAAGGTCAGGCAGCAGCCTACCCTATCAGCTTGATGAAAAAGGAAAATTTTATAAGTAATATAGTTTGACTGTGCAATAAAAAATTAAGGGAATTCTAAATTTTGCTGGAACATAAAAAAAAGAGAGTAAGAAAAGTAAAAATTGGTAATAGAGGTATGGAGTAAAAGAAAAAAAAATTGTATTTTATGTAAGAAAAGTTTTTCTTTAAAGTGTAATTCAAACTTTCAGTTAACATGTCATAAATGCTCTAATTGATGAATTTTATTTCTTATTGTTAATGTACAAAAGTGTGAAGTAATGTTTAAAGTTTAAAGAAAATGGAAATTATTGTTTGATGAAGCAACTTATGGTATACAGTTGCTTGAAATTTATGTTGTTATAATGCGGATTGGTTTGTAATTAAGTTAGTAATATATTTTTATCCCTTTCCACTATTTTGTTAATGAGGTAAAATGTTTGTATTTAATATGGGTTATGTATGTTGTATTTGCCTGTGCTAAGTTCAGAACTTGGAGGGTTTAATAAAGTAATTTAAGGGCATGGTCTACTGCAATTTTCACCACCATTTTTTTTTTATTTTTATTTGAATCAGATATTTTTTTTTTTATTTCAGACACAAAATGTGACTAAATTTGGCTCCTATGAAAATTTTTTATCTCTCATAGTTTTCACGTAATGGCTTGTTAAAGTCATATTTTGCGTGTTTCCGTTTTAACGACTACACTAAAACCAACTGATATACCAAAGTCAAAAAAATCACAGTGGATAAAGACATTGCAGGCTACAATAACATGCTCATAAAATTAAAGAACAAAAATTATTTATATTTTAAAAAAATATTGAATTTTTAAATTTTTTTTTCAGTTTCAGCTTTTTTTTTTAATTCAAATAATTTTTATTCTTTAATTTTATGAACATGTCATTGTAGCCTGCAATGTCTTTATCCACTGTGATTTTTTTGACTTTGGTATATCAGTTGGTTTTAGTGTAGTCGTTAAAATGGAAACACGCAAAATATGACTTTAACAAGACGTTACGCGAAAACTATGAGAGATGAAAAATTTTCATAAAAGCCAAATTTAGTCACATTTTATGTCTAAAATTAGAAAAACAATATCTGATACAAATAAAAAATAAAATAATGGTAATGAAAATTGAGGTAGACCGCGCCAAATGTGGATATTGTTTTCCTTCAAAACTTTGATGGTAATTGTAGTGGTTTTTTGTTTTGTTTTGTGGGCACATGTATTGTTTGTTTTGTTTTAAGAGAACTACTCAGTAAAAATGTTTGATTTTTCCTGAGTAGTTGGGGGAGTTATGTAGCATTGCAGGGGTACAGTTATGTGTTCATTACTTTTCTTTAAATTTTATTTAAATATATTTAATGAATTGTAGCTGAAGGTAACTGTTCTTATGGAGAAAAATTTTGTTTATTTTATTTGGATAGTTATTTAAATTCAGGTTAGGGTATAATATTACTTTTTATGGCCAGAGGGTCAGGTGGAAGGGGCATAGATTTATCTTTGTTGTGTCTGTGCCAGTTCTATGCCCATATTTGGCGATGTTTTGTGACCTGTTTTCTTTTAGTTGTTTTTGGGTGTAGCACACAGACAGGAGAAGTACCGAGATCACGCGCTCGGAGCCAGCCAATTGCAGTGAAGGACGCAGTGACCTTGGTACTCTTTCCTGCAAGCCTGCCGCCATCTTCGTGGAAGATTGAAGTGCAAGACTCCAAGCAGTCAGGACGTGTTTGCTGGGGCTGCAGCCCCAGGAGTTTTAGTTAAATGTAAGAGCGTATATATATATATATATATATATATATATATATATATATATATATATATATATATATATATATATATATATATATATATATATAATGTGCGCGAGAGGCACACGTAGCTGGAACTTTCTTTTTATAATGTGTTAAATTTAATTTTGCACTAAAAACTCTCTTCTACTAAATTACTTTTTGTTTTCTTTCTCGCGTAGTGGCCGTAGGATGCAGGCGGTTTCAATCCCCCAAAAAGTTTAAAGTAATGATTTTACCGATATGGCTTCTCTGACTTTTAAAATTATAATTAGTAACATGCTTCAGTTTTTTTATATGAGAGTGAGACTTTTCCTCATAAGAGCGGTTACTGGAAGCAAGCGGTAAATATGGACGGTGGTGTAAGAGATATGTACCTTCACAACATGAGATGTTAAATAAAACTAAATTCAGACAGTTTTTTCAAGTTTTTCCATTATCAAGCCTTTCAAGGTCACCGGTTTTGGTGAAAAGTTCATAATTTTGAAACTGAGCAACAAAAAATATTCTTGTTGCGTAGTAGCAGAGGGATTCCAGCTGCTGCTGTCTATTTTCATGTCAACAAACCAACCCCAAACTGTAGAACTTGTTTACTGACTCGCGATTTATTCGCAACGACCAGGGATACCTAATATGCAACAAAATGTGTGACCTCTTCTAGAGAGTTTTGCCTTTGCCACTTTTATTTTTTTTTTTTAATTCATTTATTATATTTTAATTTCCACTGAATCTTTTACATACAAATATTCTACACGGCTATAGGAAAAACTAAATTATATTAGACAAAGAGAACAAAATGTGTTCATGATACACATAACTGAAACATATAAACATACTCAATTTTGTACAGTACAACGTTTCATACTATGCCAACCCATTTATTTAATAAGTCACCTCATACTATTTGTACAAATTGTTTTCTGCATTACTGTAACTTTCACAGTACCCACTGTTATGTTTAAAAAAATTAATAAATTTAATAAATAAAAATAAAAACCCTAATAATATTAGTAAAGACACTTATTGACTAAGCTGTGTTTTTAGTCCTACATCTGAGATAATGCCTACGACAGGATTTTGAGTTTCCTTTATTTTGGTTAAAAAAGCTTGAACATTTAAAAATATGTAACGTGCAATTTTAAGGATTAATTTAAAATATGTAATTGTAGATCAGAAAAACAATTTTAAAATAAAAGAAGGCGAAGTGAATTGAGACAGAATCTATTCTCTGAGGGCGGAGCTTTGTAGGATGCTCGACACTGATTGGCCGGAGCCATCCCCTCGTGACCACTGGACTGGGAGGGTGGTTTGCCGCCAAGACAGGGAAGAGCCGCGATAGAGAAAGTGGATAGAGGCATTTGGCCGTGGACGTCGAGGGAAAACGAAGGTCTCCAATTTTCAACTATTTGCTTCGAATATCAGGGGCGGCGGTAGGCACCCCATGATATCATTCGTCGCGAATAATATTGCTGAATAGTGAAACTAAAAACAAAGACGGGCGGCAGTAGGCAACCAGAGTATGTGACATTCATTTTCTTGAAAGAATAAAAATCAGTATTTTATTGCACGCCCTACGAGAGCAGTTCACGTTAAATTCACTGAGCCAGGAAACGAACATTCAATTTTTTTTTCCGAGATAGATAAACCCAGTGTTACCTGTGTGGTATTTACGAGGAACGTAGTATATTCCTCAACAGAATAAAAAATGTATTTCTGTAGGTGCAACTTAACTGTTTCTAAAAATTTCTAATTACTGCACTCATTTCAACCTGTCAACTTTAGAGATTTATTGTAGATTTTAATAGCTGAGTAATAAGATCCTTTTTGATATTTACTAATGCTGTTTGATGGTAAATAATATTTGTTGTGACCTCTTGTGTTGTACGAGTATAGTTCATCATTTGTGATAAAAAGTTCTGTGTTTTTAGTACCAAATTTTAATACGGCTAGAATGTTCTCACATGGAAGTGGCAAGATTTCTAATCTACTAAAGAAAGGTTTGTAGGATTGTTTAGGTTTTACTCTGCTCAGAATTCTTATCGGTTTTTTTTTTTTTTGTAGCATGAAGACTTTTTTAGCATCTTGTGAGTTACCCCAGTGAATTATTCCACATGTCTTTAAACAATGAAAATAGCCATAGTAAACCATAGTGTTTGTTTTAACATCCACTAATTTTCTCATACACCTTAGTGCAAAACACACCGAGTTAAGTCTAAGTACAAGTTGTTTAACATGCATGAATTTTTTTTCGTTATTTATTTCTATTACTGAACAGTTAACTACAGCGTAACTGTCCTTTTTATTAATTACTTGCACTCTCCAGCAAAATTTTTCTGTTCGTACATGTAGGCCATTGGCATAAGGATACATGGTTGGTTGGAAAAGAGACTGAAGCTGGAGGCAGGGTTTTCAGAAAGTGCCAAGTTACCGTGTGGCACCTATACACATAATTCACGCGAAAATGTCAGACTGAAAAACTTAAATCCACTGGAGCCTAGCAATTAAACCGCAACTGTGGTAGGTTAAAGAATTAAACCCTGAAAGAACCTTGGGTTAAAAAACAAACAAAAATAATTTTATACTTACATTATTTTCTTGTCTGTATTTCCTGTTGGTATCATGTGTACACCATTCTGAAACAACAATTAGATTTAATAGTATGGATTTCTAAGAGCAATTATTTTAATCAGCAACTGCTTTAGAAGTTATAACAATTTCAACTACACACACACAATTTCAAATCAATCTGGGGTTATAATTTTTTTAACATTACAAAACCTATTGGAATACAAAAACAAACTCACTTATACTTTTTTGGTGAAATATGGATTTAAAAAATAAATTTTGGGCATTAGTTATTAAATACAAATAAATTGGTAAAGTTTCATATGTGACAATATTCAAGAAATTTCACAAAGAATATATTTTTTGTTTGGAATAGTTATCTTCAATACTGATCTGTTGAGAAGAAATTTAGTTTAACATTAATTCTCCATGTAAACTCTTCGGCTGCAAGCCCAGTACATGCAGCAGCCCTTAAGGACGTTGGACCTGTAAAAATTCAAAATTTTATATCTGTGTCAAACACTGTTCAACTTTTACACATCAGATTACAGGTCATTTCCCCAAAT
Source organism: Medauroidea extradentata (assembly GCA_003012365.1). NCBI lineage: Eukaryota > Metazoa > Arthropoda > Insecta > Phasmatodea > Phasmatidae > Medauroidea > Medauroidea extradentata. Next base: position 23,714 of record PNEQ01032774.1, read on the forward strand.
AAAAAAAAATAGGTCCAATAGATTTTGCATAACCACCTATCAAAGTCACAAAATGGCAGTTGCGATGTAACCAAAATAATAAAAAATAATTAACTTGCAGAAACAAGATAATTCATATTGATACTTAATGATGAGAGCTACTTCAAGACACTTTTGTAAACACAATGAGATAAATTTCTGTATTTTATAAAAATTGATAAAAAGGAGTAAATTTTTGCATAACTTTGACATTTGGTTACTACTGAAATTTTGAAAACTAACTAATGTCAAACATGTCATAAAATGCATTGATACACTGACTTTCTGGTCCCGTAATATTTAATTCATTAGTTAATTGCTGCTATTTTTTTATTTCGACTACACCGCAATGGCTATATTGTTATTTTGACGAGTGATTATGCGAAAACTATGCGGCCTGTTATATTTTTATTTGGGGAAATGACATGTTATCTGATGTGTAAAAGTTTAACAGTGTAGCACAAATATTACATTTAGAATTTTTACAGGTCCAACGCCCTTAACTAGTTGTGCACTGATGGTTCATATAATACAGGATGATTGGAAAAAACAAAACCGACAATGCTTAGTATGTTGTGCAGGACAACAAACTGATCATAATTGAAGAAGGAACCCATGTCCAGAAACGCACGGTGTGGGCGCAGTAGAATGTCAATGTTAAGACAACTCGTTTCATTAGTTGCAATCCATTTTGGTCTCTAAAACAGGTATGGAACCGTTTAGCTAACAACGTGACCATAACATTCCTGCGCAAGCGCTACTTGATACATTTGACTGTCTAGTAGTCTCTCGTGCAGTGCCGTGTTTGGCAGCAGTCAACATGTACCAGTACACAACAGCGGAAGTGACCGACATGGTGCTGGCATACGGCAAAACAGATTGCAATGGTCGAGCTGCTACACGACTGTATGCGGAACATTTTCCAGACAGACATACTCCACATCATTCTTTGTTCGCAGCCATTGAGAGACGACTAAGAGAAGCCGGAAAGTGTCATGTATGTACATAGCAGTGTAACTTGTGCTTGTTATTTACATGTACCACAGTAATACTATTGTACAGCAGTAGTGTCAATGTTTACTATATTATCCCTTTGTTAGGTGCCAAAACGTGATGCAGGTCGACCACATTTGACTTTGAACACATCAATTAGAGGAGGATATGTTGAGACTGGTCGAAGAGAACCCATCCACCAGCATTCAGTAAGCGGCACAGACGCTGCACACATCTCAAAATGTGGTGTGGCACGTTGTTCACGACCAGCTGCTACATCCACACTATCTGCAAAAAGTCCATGCATTACTGGAGGATGACTACCCACGACGAGTCCAGTTTGGGGAGTGGTTTTTACAACAATGCATACTGCAGCCACAATTCCCGAGCTTGGTGCTATTAACAGACGAATGCTCCTTTAACCGCAACAGAATTGTAAACCTGCATAACATGCATGTTTGGGAGGACAAAAATCTATGTGTGCAGGTGGTTCATGACACAGGTTCAGTATCAACGTATGGCCTGGAATAATTGCGGACCATATCATTGGTCCATATCTACTGCCAAAAAGATTAACAGGAGTGATCTACATCACATTTCTTAGATATCTCTTGCCTAACTTATTGGATGCAAATGCAACAGGTCATGTGGCTGCAACACGACAGAGTTCCAGCACACTTTGATAGAAATGTGAGGAATCACCTCAATGTTATATACCCAAATTGATGGATTGGTCGAGGAGGACCAGTTCCATGGCCAGCACAATCACCAGATCTCACACCACTCGACTATTTTCTGTGGAATAGTACGAAAGCCATAGTGTATGCCACTCCTGTAATATCAGAGGAGGACATCATAGGACGAGTACATGGAGAGATTGAAATTTTTTCTAGACAACCACACTTATTGGATCATGTGCGTGCAGTTCAGCACCGCTGCTGTAGACTCTGCATTGATGCTGGAGGTACACAGTTTGAACCCCGTTTGTAACCTGCTTTTTGCTGCATACCGTTTCTTCTTTTTACTGGCCACCTGTCGCATGGACACTTTTCTGGACTCCTGCGCCCAAACTGTGTGTTTCTGGACATGGGTTCCTTCAATTATAATCAGTTTGTCGTCCCGCATAACATACTAAGCGTTGTCTGTGTTTTTTTTTCAAATCAGCATGTATAGAAGACTATTTTTGTGTGTTCGGCGTACCTTATTTTTACGTTGTTGATCTCTCTATATTTCTTGCAGATAATAGGGGAGGATGTATATCAATTATACAAAGGTATCTATGAGATAGTGCTTAGTACATAACACAAACATTTACACGAGTAAGCACACATATGACTATATATAGAAAACATGCTATTCTTCCTTTCAGACCAGTTGCAAAGTTATTTATGAGTATAATAAGTGTAATGTGCATAATGTACAATTAATTTTAAAAAAATTAACTTACATATGCATCACCTGATGGTCACACAGCTGAAATCTAAAATTTTAGATTTTGACTAATTCATAATTATCTTTATAAGTAACATTGACAAACCTGCAATAAATACACCAAACTGCTGAAATTAGAATTTTTAGAACATTTCTTGGCGTTTAGAAAGTGCTGCTGATCCACTAAAATTTCTTGCACCAAAATGTGCATGCAATGAATATTCGTTGGCTCTCTTTTTACTTCAAAATTAAAATGTTTGTTGTTTACTAATGTCTAAAGAAAGAAGATAGAAGTATAATGTGATGCATACTTACGTAAAAGCTAAATAACACTCACTGTAACAATTTCAAGTAACAGAACAAGCAACTTAAATTCTTTAAAAGTAACAGCTACATAAAATTACTGGTTTTCTACATTTATTTTACAATGCTTTATTTGTTTAGAGTATTAATTATTTAACTAATAAGTTTTTGTAGAGTTTAAATTTTAGGATTCATAAATCTAATTATTTTTTTAAATTATTATTTAGTCCAGCCATGTTAACAATGTATGTTTAGAGTTAGTCAAACATATTTTAATAATAATCAGTTTCTGCTAATATAATTATTTTTAACATCTAGGCCTAATTCCACATCAAAAACATGTCAAACAGATACACCTGCTGTGTACATAAAAAATATAAAAAAATAAACATTTAAAAAAGATACATCTGCTGTGTGTGTGTGTGTGTGTATATATATATATATATATATATAAAATTTAACTGTCAGAAAGAAGACAAAATGGACTGAGTAGGCTTACATTTCGTACAAAATCTAAGAAAGCTTGGCAACCATTGAAACTATTTGAACAAATGCAGCAAAACCTAGAACATACGCACACACTGGGGATATTTATTAAAATGTATTAGGTATAATCTACTAGGTAGTATTGGTCACTGAGTTGTTGGATGTTTAACTGTTTTTTTCTGAGCATATATAAATTCAATGGAGAATACATTGGTGGCCTGTTTAAAAAAAATACTGCAAAACCTGCAGAAGCAGTATGTGTCAGTCACCAATCTGGAAGACTTGTATTATTAGACCAGGTTAAAATAGTGAGATTTGTCCTTTTTTACCAGTTTAATATAAGTATACAGCATTACAATTGTTTACTAGTAATGTATACCTACTGTAAAAAATGTTAGAGCAAACCCCCTAATATTTCCATAGAAATAAGAGATTGCAAAATGAAAGTTCTCCAAATCATAACCGCTGCTTTTTACATTAATCGAGAGTAATAACTATATGCAACTAAATTTAAAATGTTAAAAATTTATATGTTTAGAATGTGTAGTAATAAATAATTACTGTATACAAAACAAATTACTCCAAACCTGAATTACATTCTATGGGATTTTTTACTTGATAAACACCTCCAGACTTTTCATAAAAAAAAACACATTATCTTTTCTCGTAAACATGTACTAAAATGCCTTGCAACATATTTTCTTTTACGTAAACACAAGGGAGCCTGTGTTTATTTACTTTTTATGTGCACTTCCTTGTTTTTTGTCTGCTGCAGCTACCTAACCCGCTCCCGAGCAGGGTATACCTTAGTAGATCCAACGAGATGATTTTGCGGGTCAGTAGATTACTCGCATGAGGTTCTTGTCTGATTTTAGAGAAGTATCTACTTTACTGAGTAGTCAAGTACGGTTCTCGTAAGTGTCCTCATATAACCCAACCAGACATGTATGCTAACATTTGGTTTTGTGGTAAAAGATTTTTGCACCTGGTTTCAAAGACTTACATGCACATCTGCACCTCTGCTTAGTGGTCAATGACTAGACATGTTAACTTTCTCTAGTCTTGAGGTTCTACAGGCAAATCACAGACATATAGTGTCACAATAACCTTATTCTGGCTGGTACGGTCAAATGAGAGACGTGTCTGAACAAAGACACACTACCAACAACCCTTAAGCAAAGCTGCTGATGTGCATGTAAAGGACTAAATCAAAATGATGCAAAATCTTTTAGTGACAAACTCGTGGCGCTACAAATTAGAAAACTGAAGCATTATGGTAGCCTTTGGGATGCATGTAATGTGTCGTGTTAACATGTGACACATTACTATTTATATTGTCGTCGTACCAGCCCACAGGCCAGGTGGAGTTGCACCTGGTCGCGGCAGCTGTTCACAGAGTGTGTCAGTGGCAGGTGGGCGCTGGTTGGTAATGGCAGATGTGCGATACTTGAGTGTGTGTGGCAGATCAGTGACGGTGGCAGGGCATGTGTGAACTTGACACCAACGTGTGACACCTGCCATCCCGGCCATCTGCCAGTGCAGGACACATGGCTTTGCTGCCCCTTCCCTTTACCAGGGCATGATGA
>PNEQ01032789.1:0-17154 GCA_003012365.1 Medauroidea extradentata
TTTTCCCCAATACCTCTCCCCCCTCTACATTTTCCCAGCCCCCTACACTTTCCCTAACTTCTTGTCAAGGGTTGAGCATCTCTGTACTATACTGAAAATTCGGACAATGCTAGTATATACTTTGTCACAACATTCTTACTGTAATATATATATATATATATATATATATATATATATATATATACACACACGACCAGAATATTATGGGTGCAGGTTAAATTCCCGAACAATCAAAATATGATTCTAAGTCTACTTTACGTAACATAAGTACAGTCGGACACTAAAGTCTACATACACCCCCATTGTGTAACATATATGGTACAACCCTGAATGCACAGAGGTGACCGTGCAATTCTATGTCCGCGTCCATTTCCACATCAACAAAAACCAAGGTATTCAGACTAGTATAGGTGATTCGGGATAAAGTGAACACTCAAAAAAGCCCTGATTTTTTATATTTTCCGCCAATTTATATATTTCCGCTGCATGTAAACATAAACATTGCCACGTGCTTTTATTTACGTAGTCTTGTACAATGTTTACATTTACATTATACTGCTCCGATAAATGTTATCTGCAACATCTACTCATTAAATGAATGGGAGCTGTATATATGCTATACTCAATAGTAATATTATATACAAATACCTGCGAGTTAACGTTTTATGACTGTTTTATCTTCATCGACTCTTAATTGGTTACAACACACACTGTTGCCGTTACTTATCTCGTAAATGAATGCGTAGTATATTAATTTGTAATTCAAAACCGCCACTATAAACACACACACACACGACACACGCAATTCAAGAATTCAAGTTCCGTTCAGCACATTGCCATTAACGACGACGACGCAATTTACAAAAACAATAAAAAAACGTATTTTCTTAACGTGTAGAACAGAAAAACAAAGTCGAAGCGGCGAAAACCTAACTCTGGTGCCACCTGTCGGAGGGATTTTGAACTCCGGCTGTGGAGCGAGCGTTAGCGGCAGTGTGTCAACGGCTGTTTTGAATTCAGCGGGCGGTTGCATCACTTTGTCGTGGCGCTGATCAAGTAAAATTACACCCTCAGTAGGTATGTCAATAAGAGCGTAAATAAATATTTTAAAGCATATGATATACAGAGAGGTCGATTACGTTTGATGTTATTTCACAAATGCTGTATTCAAATAATAAAATACACGGAACTACTGTACATGCAATGATTCGTTACCAACCATACAAACAATTATTTAACTATTGTTAATGTTGACTAATATGCAGTAACGACTAGTGATTATTTTCTAAGGTTAAATCTTTAGTGCTCACTTTATTCCGAATGACCTATATTGTGCACTACAAGCGTGGTAGATGCAACTGTGAGTGTTTACTGCGGTACAGAAGTCAACATACACGTCGAGTCTTTCGTCAGTTGTAGGAGAGACGTTGCAGTGAACACTGTGAAATTGTGTGGTTTCCGGATACAGTACAGTGTATTTCAATACCTAATTCGATTGCGTAACATGGATAAAAAAAGAACAAATAACAGTGGAGGTGAGGAAATATAGCATTGAGCTCAGTAAAAAGGTCTTTTCACTGCGGAAAATTGGGGAAATTGTTAGGAGCCATGCAAGTGTCCAGGCCATAATAAGAAACTGCAATGGTCGAGGAAGTGTCGATAAAAAAGCTAGATGTGGAAGACCAACAAAATTATCTAACAGGGAGTGCCGGCACATCATTAGACAAGTGAATGCAGATTCCAAAATTACAGCCACCGAGTTGGCGGTAGATGTCGCAAATACTAGTGGAAATATTGTTCATCCCCTCACAGTACGAAAACTTCTGAAAAATCATGAGTTTCGAAGTAGAACAGCAAGGAAGAAACCGTTCATAAGCATGGTAAACGAACAAAAGTACCTAGATTTTGCAACTCTGCATCGAAGTAAAGATTCCATATTTCGGAATACCGTGCTTTTCATGGATAAGAGTAAATTCAACATCTTCCAGAGTGATGGAAAGCAAAAAGTGTAGCGAGAACGGAATGAAAGTTTGGAAGAAAAAAAAAATCTTGTCCCAACAGTAAAGCATGATGGTGGAAATATTCTTGTGTGGGGTTGCATGTCTGCAGCTGGGATTAAGAATTCAATATTTATTGAGAACATTATGGAAGTATCTCACCACCTTGAAGGAGAATTTGAAACCACCTGCTGAGAAACTGGGACTAGGAACAGACTGGGTGTTTCAACAAGACTATGATCCCTAAGCATACAGCCATTGTAAAAGAATGGCTACTGTACAATGTACCAAAACAGCTGCATTCACCTCCTCAGTCACCAAACATTAACCCAATTGAACATCTTTGGGGAGAACTAAAGTATAGGATAAAAAAAAATACAAATGCAAAAGCAAAGATGATTTGAAAGATACCTTAGTGAAAGAGTTAAATTTATTTACATCTGCGGACACACAACAATTTGGTGGAATCTATGCCTCGACGTTTGGAAGCAGTGATTGAAGCAAAATGTGGAAGTACAAAACATTATATCGTCCCTGAAAGTGTAAAACATTTGTGTATGTTTAATTTTGTACCTGAACGGTTTTCATTTGTATGCTCAAGATGTCAGTACATGGAACTATTATTAATCATGCAGTATATACATGTTTTTCAGTTCCTAAAATTATTTTCGTGATTGATTTTGAATTGCAGAGTTATTTTTAGGGTGTATGTAGACTTTAGTGTCCGACTGTACATCATACCTGGAAGTGGAGCACGAGGGGAATTTCTCTGTGCAATGCTGCCACCATTATGCACGTAAAATGTCAAACATTTTGCCACTTAAATTTTCGTCTACAATTTGGCCCGGGATTCGCGTGGTCTGATTATACGTTTGTTTCCGGACATCCTGTATACTTGAGACTTCGGATCCAGTGTAAGCCTTCGACAAGCAGCTCTTCGACTAAGAGCTGGCTTCTGGCCAGTCGGCAGCGAAGTTCGCTTGTAATAAACTAGCCTGCGTCTGGAGTCCTACGGCACATCCGCTCCGTGGCCGGGCAGCGTTCCTTCTGTACAGCGATATATCGATTATCGGCCGCTGCCTCCGCTGGGAGCGATTCATGTCGACAGGAAGTGAGCGAGGGCTAAAACGTCCGTGTGCTCCCTACTCGCCAACAATGCACTGCTCCGTGCAGTTATTATATTTACAACACTGTATAATGAGCCAGCGTTAACTAATCACGTCGAAGTTTTCTTCAGGTCTTCCCGATTTAAAATTTGGCAAGATTTATTTGAAAATGTCACAATAGGGACTTATATAATTACCTTACCATATGTCATGTACATTGTGTTAGGAGTATTAAAACTTAATTATGAATAACTTTAACAATGTAAAAAAAGTCTGAGCAACTTTTACATTCAAATTAGTCCAATAACACGCACGTAATCGTAAATACTTATTTCTAGAAACTAGAGAGCACGGTCTTAAGGTGACCGCCTGTCTAGACCGCAGAGCGGTGTGCGAAGCTTCGGCAGTTACCAGATTATTCGAATACTGCTTATCGCACGGCTTAGGAATAACATTTAAAGGACGTTACACGTGAGTATACCCATTTAAAGTTCATCACTGCTCAAAGTTTATTTCCTAATGGCCGAAAACGGCGGAAATGGAAGTTTTCGCGGTCTTCTTTCACGTTGAAAAATCATAACGCAGAATCTTTTAAAAGGTACAGGCGTGTACAACACACCGTCTTTAATATGACGTCATTAACTGCCAGGGTTATTACTGAATATCATAGAGGATAGTTGTCAGTGTACTAGACTGTACGACAGTTCAGAGACGTGCACCTAGAGGCTAGTGTGAGGTACGATGTGCGTGCTGAGTCGTCCTTATAGCTTCCGCACTTCTAGGCCTCGGACGCGCACAATACGTTCACACAGCTCACCTTAAGACGAACTTCGTTATTTTCTCAGACCGCACCGTGCAGTCCATCTTCGGCATTCTGGTTTAATTTTGAAAATACGGAGATAAAAAAATCAGCCCGTGGAGGGTGGTGGAAGAGGCGGGGAGAGGGAGGGAAGGAGGAAATCTATTGGCACAGATGTTTTTGAAAACTTTCCTCTACTTTCCGAGACCCTGGTACGATCAAGGATTGAGAATATATAGGCGTGCGCATAGAGGATGTAAGGTGTGTAAGGGGTGCAGTTGCACCCCCAATAGCGCTGCAATTCGCTGCAGTTTTTACTTTTAAGGCATGATTTATCTTAAAAATGTTACAGTCTCTTATTAGAGTGGTATAGTCAATGCTTTGGCTCTGAAACTCCTTAAATAGCACCATTCTGCATCTTAAAAACAAAAATTTTCCGGCGGAGGACCCCCGGCCCACCCCTTTTTGGATTCGAGTGTGTGTATATATAATTTTTCCCTTAACCTAAACCTGTGCACGCCTGTATGTCGACCAAACACGCGCCACCACTGACTTGTTCCTAGCAGTCCAGCAAGTATTTCTACAGTATTGTCCAGGAAGCTCCCTTACACTGCTGACAAAAATTATACCACTAATAAAAAAAAACACTGAAAAACATCTTTTTTTTGCAAGTTTTATTCTTGTAGCAATTTCTTCTCTTCTCGCCGACCTCAGTATCACAGTCTGTTAGGCACCGGTCTGCAGTGCGAGACGTCCTGGGTTCGAATCCCTGCTCGGACATGGCTATTATGTTGTCCTTTCACCACCTTCCCGCTCAACGGCTCTTAAGACCTCGCTCTTTAGTTAGGCAATCGTTTCGAAAATACGGTTTATTAACGCAAATTATTACATATATCAAAAATTCATTCTCACAGTTTTAAAACTGATATATCGCCGTTTGAAACAGAATTTTCTGTTGCAATGCACTAAACGGATGTTCAGTTTTTGTCCCTGAAATATCACATATTTCGTTGACAAAATAAACCAGAATGAAGCAAAATAATTTTTTGCTAGCAAACGGTACATTATTTTAAAAATACCCTCTACCAAAATTGTGTATCGTATGACAGTACACAGTATCAAATTATTTCAAAGCATTTGGTTAAAACATATTCCAGTTATTTGTGATTGTTTGAAACAAATGAAGGATCGTGGCCGTCGTTAACGTGCCTAAAATACAACTGCCTCACCCTCTTCTCAGGTCAGAAAATGGTTTTGGTAAGGAAGTGGTATTATTAAAAATGGCTGAGCACCGGCGAATATAAGTTAACATTAACTCCCTCTTAAGAGGACCTTCTATCTGCGCTTGAAATGCGTTGCAGCGAGTTGCGATTATTCTATTTTTATTGAAACTACTTAATGCGCAATATATATGCATATCTACAAAAATGACACACACTTCAAACTATGTCACTAGTTTCAAAAATTCGGCACATTTATTTATAAAATAATTTTCGGGACCCTCAAAATGGCCAAAAATGGATATTTTAGACTGCCGTGTCTGTAAAAATAACAACCGGATTCAAAAACCAGAACCAGATAAACAAGCGTTAGACTTTGAACTATGCTGCCCACAAATAAAATAATATGGTAACCGCTTAGAGTGGGGGATGGGGTTAGATGAGCCGAGTGCCTTGCGCTTAGAGGCCACGAGGCATGTGTTGAGCCAGCGATAATAGACCTTAGAGCTTGCGCTAGTCTCAAATTATATATACGACTGTATGACGATACTGTACGCGTAGAAAGTCAAAGTGATTGAATGTCAGGTGTAAGGATGTACACATGTTTCTCCTTTATTGCAATTTCGAGCCTTTTAGGCTTTTTTCCCCTTCACAGACACATCTGATAATTTTTTACCAGCCTGAAAAAAAAAATTTCCCGGATATACAGATCACAGGCGCAACTAAGAGGGGAGGGGGCGGTCACAAGGGCACGGCCCCCCTCCAAATAAATAAACAACCAAGGTCTTAAAAATTACAATTAATTTAATATTGAATAATCAGTGATACTGTTACCAGTAGAATATTCAATGTTTAGCAATGAAAACTGCTAAAATAGCACTATTTTGCACCTTGAAATCCGAAATTATCCCGGATGAGGACGCCCGGACCCCCCCGTTTGAAGATGTGGTGGGTGATCCTTTATAAAATTAGCAGGATAGCCATCCTTCCCCGTCTGAAATTCATAAATTCTGACTACGTTACTGATTACAGGTAGAGGTAGCTTGAGTATAACAGTATTCACAGAATTGTGCCCGCCCCAAATGTCCATTCTAGTTGCGCCTATGATACAGATACACAAGTAAAAACCAAAGCTAAGAGAAACGTAAATTTACAGATGGAGAATAACGTATCTCAGGGCGAATGGTATTATTAAACCTTGAGGCAGAAGAGGAAGAAGCCCATTCGCCATGATGGCAAGTAAAAAATTATGTTTATTACCATAGCGACGTGTATAATGCGGCTGTGGGTTGACCAACCATACCTCATTTCTCAATACACCTATAGCACGGTCCTAGGACAAGTTTGGACACTCGCCTATCTACCAATGTATTTTGCTTGGCCCCCTTGTTGTTTGCCTGTAGTTCACCAAGTTGCCGAGAATGTTGTGCTTTATTGGCGCTGCAGTCAGGGCGGTCGGACTCAAACTACGCCCATTTTTTTGTTAACATTATAGAGTAAATAAAGATTGCTGGAGCCATGCTTTAGGATTGAGAGCGAAGGAAGTATTGCATAAATTCATAAAAAAATACGTTTTGAAAAAAAGTGGGAGGGAAGTGGGCGGAGCTTGAGTCCGACCGCCCTGACTCCAGCACCAATAAAGCACAACATTCTCGGTAACTTGGTGAACTACAGCAAAACAAGGGGAGTTTCCAGGCGAGTGTCCAGACCTGTTTTACGGCCGTGACCTATAGGAACAGCTGATTCAACTCCGCCATATTGCTAACTGAATAAACAAAGTGTGCTTGGCCTCAGGATATGCGGCTAATGCTCCATCTGTGCTTTTCTGTCATCTCCGATACACACCGATTATACGAAAAAAATTATAAAATAAAAATTATCAGTACATATTCTTGTGTAAGACGAGTGTTTAGATTACTGAACATCTTGAATATCCACGTCGCTGGTGACGTATACCCAACTGCAACAAGCTTGTTTACATGCCTCGTGTGGCCTTGAGGGTCAAGTCTACTATTATAGTCTTACTTTATCAGCATGACTAACCCTATCTAACCAATCTGAAGCTATGATTCACTTCTGCAGGGCTAGGACACACGGCCACACGGCTCTACGCACATACTATCTTCTCACTAATATATTCTCACACTGTTATGTTATTAGCGTCTACAGACGCTGCCAAGTGAATCTGGTATCAAAATTATGTAGTTCTATAATAAAAAGAAAAAAAATTCGTAATTTACGAGAAAAGTTACATTAAAGGGAAACAAAAACAGCTAAGTGAAAATTAAGGATAAGGTAATTCGTGGATATGGACTACAACACATAAATCTGATCAAAACTAAGAGAAAAATACTCTATGGTAAAACGTCTGGTCCTTTTCAGCAGAGAGACTCGTCATAGCTGGGGTAAGGTTAGAGATTAGAAAGAAGGCGTGTTTTCCTATGCGACAGTTTGGCACAGGGGAAAATTCTGCCGCTGGTTTTGCTGCTATCGCTAAGGGGCAGTAAAAACATACGAAACCGTTGTAAAATTAAATTTAAATTGTCAAAAGAAACCAATTTCGGCTTTTAAATTATCAAGTTAATCCAACAAAATTTAGGAGAGCTCTGTGATTGGTCAGTTTGCAGCCATTACAGATACCAGCGCTCAAGCGGCAGAAATTGTCCCTGTGTCTTAACTTTTAACATTTATCTATCTTACTGACATGTCGTAGAATTAACCTTTCAGTTGGTGCCACGATTTTATAGCGAAATAATTGTCCCACTTTGTATCGGTGTCTCTCGTACACATCGGCTGTTTTGCTTTATGGTTGTTGGCAGAATATCTGTTCAGACACTTCTCCATTTGACTGCACCAATCAGAATGCGATTATTGTGACTCCGTGCGTCTGTAATTTGTCAACGCAAGTAAAATCATCCAATCACAGACGATGTAGCAGAGCTGCAGATGTGCACATAACACATCGAAACCAAATGTTGCAAAAATAATTTCGCCATAAAAGCGGCTCTACTTATAACCACGGCCACGATTTTATGGCAAAAACTATTTTGCACCATTTGATTGCCCTGTGTGGATATATGCAGCTCTGCTTTACGGTCAGTGATTGTTAGAGACATGCATAATTCGCGTTATTTTCTGACAGCTGGCTAGACTCAAGTGACTATAGACTGGTTCGACGTCTCCCACTGGCCGATATTGTCGTGACTTGCCGCGGAGAATTCTTACACGGTAGAGACGCCAATCTCTGTATAGACGTAACACGTCAATAACACGTGGCCGCAGGTTATGCTATGTATAGGAAAGTGAAGTTTAGTCTGCTACCAAGTGATAACGTGAGTTTTGCATGTCTAGTGATAACTCACTTGACTTGGAATTCTACCAGCTGATCACAGACGTGTGGTTGTTGCAGTAACCTCTGAACAAAGACGCGCTGCCAATAACCATGAGGCACAGCTTGCCAATGTTAAACGTAATTTATCAATCATGGTACATATTGCAGCGAGACAACGCTTGACCGCGCGCGGTCGACGAGACTAGTTGCGCCTCCTCCCAACTCTCGCTTACCACTCTGAGTCGCTAGGCAGGACGCCTTTCTCTTATTGCTGACGTCACTGCCTGAGTGGATAAAAAAAAACATCAAGGCAAAAAAAATTCTAAATTTCAAAATTATTTTTAAAAATACAAAAAACATTTTGTAATGGATTTTAAAACATGACATAGCCGTCACATGTCGTTTCCGTGCGACTGTTTAAATGTATTGATGTTCATTGGATCCTGCGGCTTATAAGAACTATAAACGTAAAAATTTTGACTTTTTGAAGTGCCATTATGAGGAAAACTGGTTGAGCTAATGTTCTTTTGCAAGAGGGAAATGTACTCTCAAGTAACGTCTACAAAACTAACACTATTTCATACAAATACAAAATGATGATTTTTCCCCGCTTGGGCACAACTAAGCCGTCCCTGAAGAGCACGCGCCTAGGCCATAATCGAAAGTTATCTTTGCACATGTAAATTTTGGGCTGCGCTAAGCGGCAGTCATCACTAAGCTGTGATGTTTCTGTGTTCGTCGCGGCCGGCTATAAAACACAGCGCTCGCGGCGGCAGAAAGAGAGAGAGAGAGAGCGAGCGAGAGAGAGTTGTGTAGCTTGTGTGTGATAGTGGCGGACTCTGCGGCGAAGGCGGCGTTGGCGAAGATGACGGCGCTGGCAAGGAGCGACGCGGGATTAGCACAACATAAGGCGACAGTGTGGCAAGTGCGAACGGCGGCGGAATTAGAGCGTTAGCCTAATAGAAGGTGCACTTGCATGTGAAACGAACGGACACGTTACACTATTACTTTAAATAGTAAGACATATCTGGAAAGAGTTGTTTTAAGAGAACAGCGACTGTTAACTGTGCACTTAGAAGGGATTTTATGTATCAGGAAGATAAGCTACATAACAAATATAGCAAATATTTATATACAGAACTCTGAATTACGTCTAGAAAACTGTTGCAATTATGTTGTAGAATACTTTGTTTGAAAGGTTTGTAATGAACTGAGGAATTTAATGTAACTTATTGAATATATCAAGTCCTCTATCCCGATCTAACCTGGCTGCGCCTAGAACATTAAATTTGTAACAATATTTGGACAATGTTTGCTGCTGCCTACTTTAACTTCGGAAATGCTTTATACAATCAAATATTTACGCACGTTGGCAAAATTTCAAGCTCAGGAGAATTTTAAAAATCTTTAGCCTCGCAGTAACTCTGCGACTTGAGAAATGACCTCGCAAGAATTCGCTCTGAAGTGTTCTGTAGGATTTATATATTTTGTTTCTCCTCACTGGCTCTTGGGCCGTGTCCCAATTGGCCGAGAGAGTGGCACGCCCCATTCTTACGAGTGCGAAAAGAAGAGTTAACGACGATGTACACACTGTGCTTTCACTTGCACTTTGGCAGCCACGTTGGTGAAGAATTGTGAACATTTGTGCACAGTGTTCGAAGACTTATTTGACAGTTATATATAGTTTAGGGGCATATAACTCTTCTTTGAAGTTCAAGTATTTATGAATCCATTTAGTGAAATTTCTGTGCAACCTGCTTCGTAAGAACCCTTACACAGGAAAGGTAGTGAATATCTGGGAAATACTGGTGGTTATGTAAATATGTATAGTGAAAATGTTTTTAACGTAAAATTCGTCTACTAAACCACGAATACTTAGGAATCTTACACGATGATTCACATAATATTCTAAGATAGGAGAATGTTACATTATCAACATGATACCTTCAATGTTATATGTAACTCCACAACCAGGAAACTAACAACGGTGTTTAATTGAACGACATTAAACAGTAAGGAACCAGCCCACAGGTAACGAACTGAAATATTCAAGGTCAAAGTTTTCTGTGCGTATCTAAGACTCATATAACCCATTTTTTCTGGTATCTTATTTTTCGTCAAAAAATGTGATTTATTGCTGCTTCTTTTTCTAAGACGTACTTTGGACCTTCTACTTCTACCTGGTATGATTATCTCCCAATTGATTAATTTGTGGGTTTGTTCCTTTCTGCTTAATGTCATCCAATTTAAAAGTGTTCTATGACATAAGACAACACAGTTTGTGAAGTCAAAACGGCAAGGCCCGCAAAATAAGGACGGAAAAGTTTAAACAAAAAAGTGCAATAAAATTAGTTCAAGTGCAGAACAGGAAATTTACAAACGTACAAATAATTACAGGACTGATCGAAATTAGGGATCTCACACAACCAATTAGATGCATGCCGTGATTTATGTTCGTGTAATTAGCAAGTAGCTGTGTTTCATGGGTAAGAGACCCTGATATTTGGCGGGTTCAGCGACCTGTAGCCTGAATTGCACAGTCCTGTGTACACTACGCCTTCAACTACTTGTGCATCGACTGCTGCCCCGGTGAGTGGCCAGTTGTGCATGTGAAGAGGCAGCACAGGAGTCGGTGAACGTGTTCTTGGAGGTCCGTTGTTAACTCGCAATCCTCAAGAAGACTCATTAACTGCGACCCAATTGCACAATTAAGGCCATTCAAAGGGAAAAAATCATGTATTTGTACGAAATAGTGTTAGACGTCGCATGGGTGTACATTTTCCTATTACAAAACAATTTAGTCCAGTCAGTTTTCATATAATGGCACTTCAAAGTCAAAAATAGCACGTTTTTCGTTCTTATCCACTGCGAAAACCTATAAACATAATGTAATGAAACATTCACATTAAAACTAAGTGTCACGGGCTACTGCATGACGTATGTAAAAATCCATTGCAAAAACTTTTACTTTGTTAAAATAAAATAGTGTAAATATGAACTTGATTTGCTACATTGAACAATATTTTCCCCACTTGAAACACCCTTGACGAGTACACGAGTGGAATCTAACGTCTTCTCAAGTTCCGGATGTGTAATGATGTTCGTCCACACTCATATCTAGGATGGTGGAAGACACGTTGGACGAGGAAGTATGAAGCTTGTGCTGTGGCCAGCTCGCTCTCCAGACTTGACTACAATTCAGCACGTCTGGGATGTATCGGTACTACTACTATTTCATTGAGTCCATACTACGTAGATGCGCGCAAGTATTAGCCGTTCAGGAGATCGTACACCATTCTTACACACTGGACAATTGCGAAAATGTGTAAAGTCAACATAGTCTCCAATTATTTTAAGTACCGTAAACTCTGACCATTTTCGGGGTGACTTTGACCATTTAACATATTAGTTTTTTAGTTTCCTGGTAAATAAACACATAATCCGAGCCGAGTACTTAAAACAATTCCTTTTATCCTTATAGCTAATGCTTGAAACTTGTGTCACTAAACAACACAAAAACCAAAATTTTGAGTGGTCATAGTTACCCCGCTAGGTCAAAGTAACCACCAGTTTACAGTGTATTTGTTTCCTGCCATTATCGAATGCCGCAATCTGCGACTCGTATGAATAGTTTTGGGACGAACCACACACGTTCTGTGTTAAAACTGTACAATTCTAACTGCGTCTGGGGTCGCGGTGGCCGAATGGTCAGACCATTCGCCTTCCACCAAGGGGATCCGGGTTAGATTCCCGGCGGGGTCGGTCCCCGGATTTTCACACGTGGGAATCTTACCGGACAATGCCGATAGTCGGCGGGTTTTCTCTGGGATCTCCCGTTACCCCCGCCCCCTTCCTTCATTCTGGCGCTGCTCCATACTCAAATCGTCACCCCTCGCCCGCCAAAGACCTCTGTTGAGCGCTGACCAACATCTCACTCACTAACTGGACCTGTCGAAAAGAGAACAATCTACAAGGATACACCACCTTCAGTGTCATACAGTGCATTGGAGCCTAGCAGTCTGCCACGGTTCCCGAGATTTCTTAGTGAGTCTCTACTAGAGGACAGTTTTAGTGCAGCAACCTGGGTCTATTTCAAGCTGCTATTGAAGCAAAAAATTCCATAAACATGAAAAACTGAAGATTTTATAATTTTAAGTCCGATAATATCCAGGCCTCTATAATAACTGTATTTAAAAAATATTCACCATTTTTATTTTAAAATAATTTTGCTCTCCGAAAACGTCTGCGCGAGTGGTTTACGGATATTTAAATTATTTTAAAATCAAAACGCAAATATTTTTAATTTCTGGGTATTATCGGACTAAAATTATAAAAAATTACTGTGTTCCATAGTTATGGATTTTGTGGTTTCAATTCTTTTTTTTTTCTTGCAAGTACCGTTTTTAATTTTTTACTCGGAAGCAAAGCATACTACCGTCCAGTGCTTTGTACACAAACGTACGCCAATGGAATATTCACTCGGCAAAATAAATTCCATCTAATTATGGCGAGTAGTTAAGATTTTATCAACTATTAAGTATTCCAGTCGTTCGCTCCACACCTTATCTTCTTAAGTTACGAGTGCTATGAAGTCCTAACTGATTCTGCACGTCTTGGCCTCGAGCGAGCAAAGTACGTTATACGAGGCGACACCTGATCAAGGGCGTAAGTTGTTTGAGAGGGCACAGCTTCATTCCAAAAAGACAAATCATAAAAGTCTCCAAAATAAAGGGAATACTGTAACGGTGCTGAAGGTTCTATATCAAATGTGCATTGAAACTGCACACACTATATTGGTACTGAAATACATTCGAAAACTGCAATGCTGGATGTACAATAGCCCCACGGACGCAACTAGCGCGATGCGAAAGTAATTTTTTTTTCCAAACACTAGTTCGTCTGCTGCACGACATACACACACATATAAATATATACATATAAACTTTTATATCGTTTATTTGTAATATATACCCACCGATATCTGCAAATAGTCACAATTACACGTTTGGTTTTGTAAAAAAATTATGATTCACTTATAATTATGAACAAAGTATCTGGTAAAATAAATGCAATGTATTACCAACACACCAGTTTCGCCTACATTTGAGCACAAAAAAAAATTGTTTTCCAGCTTTGTTGCGTCTAGTAAGGTAATAAAATATAAACTCTTTCTGTTCAGGATTCGCGTCGCGTTAACGATTTCTGTCACGCTGACGTCACAGAAGTCTCGACGCTGACTGGATGAATAGTTAATTTACTGGCGTCGCGCACTCCGCGTCGTGTCAGTCGCGCTATTGTAAATACAGCGTAAAGATGGCTACACTGGGTTAATACAATGTACTACGCGCACCTCCTCCCCGTACTGGATATCTTATTGTTCGCTTTTATGAAATTCTGACAAGAAAAATACGAAATTCGCTGTTATAGCGCAATTGCTATTACCTTATGCTGCAGCACCAGCAACACAGCTGAACTTTTAAAGTATATTTAGGCCGTAACTAGTCCAGAATAATAAGAATATAAATACGGCTGTTTCCGAATTCCGTGGATGCGTCCACTGCTCTCGCATCCCTACATCCCTTCGTCCATGCAACCACTGTCTGAATGGTTGCAATGGAGGGATGGATGGCACCCGAATTCCTTTACAGCTAGCGCTACCTATGTAAATCATACATCAGGGGTGCATCTTTAGTTATGTTATCTATATGGGTCTCAGTGAAATGTCAACAATTTCCAGCAGACGAAATCCTGGCATTGTTTGAGGTTATGTTCGGCGATGTTAATATAAATCGAAAGTTATTAGGACTACTAATGTCCAATGATCATATACACATAGGAAATGCATTTCGCGTAATAATGAATGTATGCAATACAGTTGATCAAATAGTACCTATCGTAAACAACAAGTGTAACGATTTTTATAATTCGAGCAAAACTGCTTTTAACACACAGTATATAAATTTTAACATGCCACAATAAAACAAATACAACTAATAAACGGTACCCAATGCTCCAGTTCAATATAAACAATAATATAAAAATTAACGACTAGCCTACATACTGAAGCTAAGGGATGTATGAGTGCGTCAGTGGATGCGAGTGTCCCATCACTTGGTACTGGACGCGTGAAGGGATACAACAGCATCGCTAATGAGAATTCGGAAACTAAGCCAAAATGGCGGCATCCACTAGAATGCACTTTCTATGGATCCCTTACCCTACGGGATCCTTTAAGCCAGTATTCGGAAACCGCCTACACATTTCTGGACTGATTGCGGCAAAAATACTGGTTTAAAGTTTATCTTTGATGGCCGTACTGTAGCACAAGTTAAATATACAGGATGTCTCAGTAGAGCGGTTACAAACTGTCAGGAGAGATAGACTACACTCAGGCGATGGGAAATCGCATAGCAATGCATGGTCGGAAACACTTTCCTGCGACACAAAACACAACAAAGAATGGACACAAACAAGATGAAACATGTTTAATATTTTTAATACAGCAAAAATGCTAGGAAGTCTTTGGCTGGAAATTACGATCGATGTTTCTTTATGTTATTTTTCTTAGTGTATTGCTGTGTTAACAATAAACATGTTTTCTCCTTTTGTTCATTCCTTTCTTTGTTGTGTTTTGTGTCGTCACTAACGCGTCATGAAAGCGTTTCCAACCATACATCGATATGTGATTTGCCATAGTCTAGGTGTACTCTCTCTCCTGGAAGTTTGTAACCGCTGTATTGAAGGTATCTAAAAT
Organism: Medauroidea extradentata; assembly: GCA_003012365.1. Classification (NCBI taxonomy): domain Eukaryota; kingdom Metazoa; phylum Arthropoda; class Insecta; order Phasmatodea; family Phasmatidae; genus Medauroidea; species Medauroidea extradentata. The sequence continues at coordinate 15,208 of PNEQ01032789.1, forward strand.
TTCTTATCAGAATTTCCAAATGTGGAAAAATAACGTAATTCAATAACGCAACTGATGAGCCTTAAGGGCTTGTTCGAGTTTTTTTCAGACTGGTGCCAATAACTCAAATATTTTTTTAACCAAACGTTTTGAAAAAAGTTTGAGTCAATGGGCAATCACACGATGCGCAATATTGTGGACGCATTTGTTAAATAATGTACCATTCGCCAGCAAAACAATTTCCTTCATTTTTGCTTATTTTCACGACGAAAAACGTGGTACTTCGGGTAATGAAATCTAAAAAACGGTTCAGTATAATTCTACAAAAAAATTCAGTTACAAATTATAACATATAAGTGTCGAAACTGTGCAGCGACATTTTGATGTGAGTATTAGGTAGCAATAAAAACAAATTCAAAATCACTGCAAAACTCCGTAACAAGGCCTTAAGAGGACGTGGTACATAATTTAACGCTAAAAGCATTAATCTACAACTGTAGGTTTCTTTAAGCCAATATTCAAAAATTAAACAATGGCAATCCTAGCTAGCTAGATAGCGTTGTCAGGTCGAGGGATTTGTCCCTATTCGTCGGACTTTTTAAATATAATAATCAAATATGGGACAAAGGGATTTTTTGTTATAAACATAAGGGAATATTCTCAACGTTATTTGATAAGCTATAAAGAGATGCATAGTACCTGCTAAGTGTTTTTACCACTGTTGCGTAATCGCGGTACGTTTAAGAGTTTTTGAATGTGTACATTTTTCCAAGTTATTCACAGGTTTGTTTATTTTAACTCTTTGGATGCGTTTCTTGTCATACGGGTTCGTTCCAAAGACTACGAGTACAAGGCGCTGAAAACTAATAAATAACCCATGCAATATATTGTACACGTTAACAATCAATTTAAGGCCATGAACTTTCATTTATTTCTAACAATTGCAAATAACGCAAATACTTTTTTATCATCAAATGCTTTGAAAAAAATTGAGACTGTGTACAGTCATACGATACACAATTTTACCAGAGAGGTTTTTAAAAATTATGTACAGTTTACTAGAAAAAAAATTATTTTGCTTCATTTTGGCTTATTTTGACAACAAAATATGCGATATTTCAGGGGCAAAAATTCTAAAAATCCGTTTGGTGTATTGTAACAGAAAAATTTATATACATGCAATGATATATATGTGTTAAAACTGTCAGAATAAATGATATATGTATGCCGTTGCAATAAAAAATATATTTTCGAAACCACTGCAAAATTAAAGAGCGTGACCTTACAAAAATATTCTGTCTGGAGAAAATATTACATTTTTTTTTCCAGCTATGGAATAATTTTTGTGCTGGAATGGTACTTTTGCATATGGAGCAAGGGATTTTTACTTCTGTAATCCTGACAACACCATGTCCGAGAATTGTTGGCCCTGGAGAGGTAGGGAAAGGGGGGAGGGGGTGCAGGTCCTTCCGGAGGGCAAGTACGCAGGACGTCAAGGACACGCAAGACTGAGCACGACGCTAAGTGGTGTCAGCACGCCGGACGCAGCCACTGGCGCAGAGGGTAGCAAGTACTGTGCACACGTGGGAGAGGGGGGGGGCAGGGGGGTTTACATGACGTGCAGACGCAATGCGGAGCGTGGAGGGGCGGTACTGTGGCCGTGCGGCGTTGGCACGCGTCTGCCCATGTATCGTGTAGATATTGCCGCTGTGCGCCAGATACTACCCCCTCCACTACCCCTTCTGTAGTCTTATCACAGTGGGCGTCGCTGCAACCTCCCCCTTCATAACCACAAACCCTCGCTGCGCCAAGCATGACGGAAGACAAATTATGGACGTAGGATCCAAATTTTTGTGCGCACAGCAAGCCTGCCAAGACTTAATGCAGAGACGTCGTCAGCATTATGGTCGTGGGCAAGGGGGGGGGGAGGCAGCGAGCACTTTTACCCCTCCTCGACCAACGTGCGGG
>PNEQ01032789.1:17254-27942 GCA_003012365.1 Medauroidea extradentata
TTTTTTTTTTTTTTTTTTTTTTTTTTTTTTTTTTTTTTTTTTTTTTTTTTTTTAATAATGTACCGTTTGATACCAAAAAATTTTTGCTTAATTTTGGCATATTTTGACAACAAAATATGTGATAATTCAGGGGCAAAAATCTAAAAAACTGTTTGGTGTACGACACCAGAAAAATTCAAATACAAACTAGAAAATATAAGTGTTAAAACTGTTAAGAATAAATGTTTGATATATGTATTAATTTGCATTAAAAAAATTAAGAAACCACTGCAAAACTAAAGAGCGAAGTCGTAAGCAAGATTAAAGCGAAGGCGTGGAGACTAGGGAGTCCTAACCCTCTTGGCACTTTTGACTAGTCACGAAGAAAACTAAAATTAAACATATTTCTATCAGTAGAATTTCCAGTGTTTCGTTACGTAAACCAACTACAGTAGCAATAAATTTTACTTAGAAAATCCTAATTTTCTCGAGAAGAACCCCCGGACCAAAGCTTTAAGGCCTCGATCCTTAGTTCAGCAGTGGTTTCGAAAATATGTTGTGTAACGCAAATTAAAACACGTATCAAAAATTCCTTTGGCAGTTTTAACACACACACATATATATATATATATATATGTATCAACGTTTTTGTATGAATTTTTCTGTTGCAATACACCAAACTGATTTTCATATTTTTTGCCCCCGAAATAGTACACATTTTGTTGTGAAAATAAGCCAAAATGAAGCAAAATAATTTTTTCTCGCAAACGGTACATTATTTTAAAAACTGGTCTGGCGAAATTGTGTATCGTATGACTGTACATACACTGTCTCAAATTTTTTCAAAGCATTTGGTTAAAAAATATTTGAGTTATTTGCAATTGTTTGAAATAAACGGGAGATCATGGCCTTCAGGGGCCTCCCTATCTGCGCTTCAAACGCGTTGCAGTGAGTTACGACTATTCTATTTTTGACGAAACTATTTAATGCACATTAGGGGAGGCCCCTTAAGGGTGTTCAAGTTCGATAAAGTCATAATTTTATATTTACATGAAATAGCGTTAGTTTTGTAGACGATACTTGTGAGTGCAGTTTCCTCTTACGAAACAATTTTATCTCTCATAGTTTTCTCGTAACGGAGCGTCAAAGTCAAACTTTGCTTGTTTCGCTGCCATGCAGATAGCGAAAACTAATTGATCTATTTAAATGAAATAATTCACTGCGAACTAACCTCCCATGAGCTCTGTAATAAAACATTTTAAAACCCACAACTTAATATTTTGAAAATTTTAAAAATATCGCAAAAATAGAGAACACAATTGCAAATTCAAAATTATTCAAATATAAAAATAGTTCATGCGATATATTTTAAAGCTTTTATTACGTAGCCCATGGTATGTTATTTCACTGACATCCTTACATACACGCAAGTAATATTATGTAATCATACCGGAGTATTCTGAAAGGACGCCAACTATGTGTGATGCTGAATTTAAATATTTTCTGGTTGTGTAAAAATTAACTTGCTATCAATATATATATAAGAAAGTCGTGTTACACTATTTATAACTCAAGAACGGCTGAACTGATTTGGCTGAAAATTGGTGGGGAGGTAGCTTAGAACCAGGAGAAGGACATAGAATACTTTTTATCCGTTCGACCGCGTTCCCGTGTGACGTCAAAGAGAAAACAAGTCACTATAATGTGGTATAACAAAAACGCATATGACATGGAATAACAAAACGTAAATGACAGCTAAACATAATTTTGTCTATGGATAAGTATGTTTGAAAATTTGATAACTATAAATTTTGTCAGAAATCAATAATCAGTCATTTATATTCTCTTTGAATCATCATTGACAATGCCGCGACCAAGACGATCGAATCTTTCCCGACAAAGCATGTTCACGGGTATGAAGACCATCTGCGTTGTTTGTTCTTGCGCCTGATAAAACAAATGAAGAGTGCAACCTATTCACCAAAATACATGAAAAATAAAGAATCATTAAAATACTTAATCCAAAATCTGCGTACTTATTGCCTCTAAGGCGGAACAGAGTTAGCAGGGCCAGCTAGTATGTAATAAAACCCCTCGACAGATGAGGATGTGCAAAAGCATACCATGAATATTTCTAGTGGATGAGTAGGAAGGTAGGGCCCACTACTATAGTAGTTATGGCTGGCAGCTATATATAGGTACGGATATTGGAGGGGGGAGGGTGGCAGCTAGGGTGGTGGGAGGAAACAACCCCCTAGGGACAGGAAGTGTAGCAGGCACATAGTGTGATAACAACCAGTGACTTCCACCACTCCCCTTACCCACAATCTAGATACATTCCACTCCACTGTGATAACAAGCCATGTGTCTCATCTGCTCTGTCTACACGCCCACTAGTGTTGCCAGACTGTACCATCATTCTCGCATTTGTACGAAATTTTGTTCCTCTGTACCAGCCACCAGATTTTTACATACTGACACGCAAAAATACCGGGATTTTGGCTGCCACAAATTTTTGTACATATGAATTATATATCGAAGCTAGAATAAATGACTTATTTTACTTTGACTTGTGTTTATAAATTAAACAATTTAACACACTTGGAAAAAATAAATTTTCATAGCTAATTTTGGTAGGGCTACGGCCGCCTTTTATCAACAGCAAAGACGAAACATATAGGCGGGTAAGAATCTAGTTAGAATTATTCTCCTCCCATTGGTACTTAGGTTTTTTAAAAAGTAAAACACTGTAATGTTTACGCACATTTTCTTTCAGATAAAGAAAGGTAATCTCCAATAAACTTTTCTTTTTCCAAACTTCCACAGTCAATCATCAATAACTTATAAATAACTATAAAGTAGATGGTTGAAAGTAAAATACTAATCAGCTCTTGAAAAAAAAATCATTTAATATTGTGAGAGAAAGAGAAAGCAAAACACAAGGCGTAAACTATATTTATATAAATGTACCAGCATTCTGTGGGGGAAAAAACATTTTATACCTGTCTTACCAGAACTTCAACTGGTAAAACACACACACATACTCGTCGGCACATTCTAATCGCCTTGGCGTAAGAATTTGTGCTAAGTTTCTTGCTCGTCCCGATGCGAATCCTTCTCCAGACAACTCCAAATTCAGTCAAGATGTTGCAGCAGCTTCCGTGGTATACCAGGGACTCTTACCTTGTCCGTCGCCATTGTAACAAACATTTTAGGGAAATTATTTTAGCCTAGAGAAGTCGTTAAATATACTCACAAGCAATTTTGAAGGAAAAAAATTCATTATATATATATATATATATATATATATATATATATATAATCTATGCTTTTGAACGAGTTTGAAGCCAACGAGGGATTTAATGCGTAAGCTTCCTCCCCAGCCACCATGGAACTGTTATCTAAACATGCTTATACTTCAGTACTACATTTGAAATAACCTTAAATGAACCTTTAACATAAAACTTCGTTCTCGCATTAAGAATACACATAACTAAGACTATTAATTTTCATGGAAGACTTAATACAGTTTTGACCTTTAATATGCCCGCATCTAAGAGACAGAAACTAAGTGGGGCAAAAATATGTTCGCGACAAAATCGTGGCCCTATCGATGAGCTTTAAACATTGCTCAGAACTGGATGACAACGCAACAAAGGGAAAACCCGTGAAATAAATAAAAAATAAAATATAAAAAAACCGATGTACCAAAGTTTAAAAACACGATTGTAAAACATCGCACACAATACTAAAAAAACAGAAAATATTAAATTAAATCTATGTTTAGGCCTAATGTACCACGGTTTAAAAAGGACTGAAAAATACAAAATAATTCCTCCTATGGATAGGCCTATATTTGTAAGATTTAAGAATGATGTGGGACGCATGCAATCGTGCATATTTAAAAATTTCATCGTAACTCCTCTTTCAGTATGATTTCTGGAATTTTAACTTTGAGCATAATATGTTTACTGACAATTTCTATCGTCACAATCAACTGTATACTGGTTTTGTTATAGCAACTGAAACAAAAAATAACATATTGTATACTCAGTACCTTTCCAAAATTTAGACACATTGCATTCAATCCCTAACTTAAAATGAACTATAAATTATCACCGTCTTAAGGTAGCAGAATGCTAATAATGAAGCTCGAAAACCATTTCATGCGTAAAAATAAATACATTTGAGTTGAAGCTGTCCTATTTTAGATAAATGTGTGTGTATTTTTATATATAAATTTGTGGCAGAGTGCAAATTTTGTATGTTAACATATTTCAAGAAAGATGTGTATTTTAAATTTGTAGAAATATTTTTAATCAAGCACCTTACAGCATATTTTACGGCAACTACAAAAAGTGTAGAAATCATATTAATCTGTTACTTCACGGTAATTAAGGCGCTGGATGTTAGCAATGTCTTGAGGTAATACGATATCTAATACGAAATAATTTCCCCATGGGGATTGTAAAATAAGTGTCAATTTTGTCCCATAACGAAAATGTTCGTTACGAAACATTACTTCAATCAAGCGGAGAGTTTAGATCAGCAATGTAAGTGCCTCAAGGCATTATGTAAAGCTTTCATTTTCCATTATCTCCCCCATAGACTATGTGACATAAAACACGTGTTCTGAAGAGGGCGTTCTGAAGTGTGAGAGAACTTGCACAGGATGGGGCAGTATAACTTCCTTTTTTGAAATGTGCGCCATTCAGGTCGTGTATGTCGTAGCGGGGCGGGAATGATCTCATTAGAGATTGTAGGTTAGGTTGAACGCCAATAACCTGTATATCACTAACTTCCGTGAGACGCCAGATGTTTTGAGACACCTTTGGAGGTACCAAGTCAGTAGTAAATAATAAAATAATTCGTGTGGCTATCCACTTTTAAGGTTAGGAGCCAATGGGTATTCGATTGTAGCCAGCGTGTGTACAGGACTTAGACGTCTAGACTACTACCAGATATATAAGTGAAATACTCCTGCCTGTGGGTGTAAAGTTTTGTTCCCCACCGCGATAAGCCGCCACCCTGCGTTGGAACAGTGAGGAGCATACGTTTGTCGCCGAGGCGTACTTTTCGGACGGCTCAATGAATTGGAGTTATTGAACGTTTGATTGCAACAAGACGGAGCAATGGCCCACACTTCAAGCGCATCGAATACTCCCCGGAGCTCCTCACCCCAATAAGGGGCGATTTGGAGTGGTCGGCCAGCTCTCCCGATTTGGCTCCATGTGATTTTTTTGTGGGGTTATTTGAAATCCCGCGTTTACGCCATTCGCCCAAGGACCCTACACGTCCTGAAGACAGAAATTGCCAACATACCCACTGCTACGCTGGTAAGTGTTATGAGAAACGCCAGAAATCGGCTCACTCAGTTTACGGACAATGGTGAGCGTCACCTACCTGATTTTATTTTCAAAACTATGTGAAACGAAACTTAAGCTATGTAACTACATTACGCAAATTAAAATGAAACTTTGTGATTCATATAATGGGCTTTATTGTCGTGTTAAAAAGTATGTTATGTTGCCCCATCCTGTATAATCGTTACGAACACTAGCAGCTGTAGGAGGTTCGGGATAAAGTGAGCAGTCGAAGAAGCCCTGCTAAAGTTCAATTTTCAACCAATTCGTATCTTACCGCCCGTAACGGCTAACTACGGGACACGTATAACCTCTCTGGACACGTTACTTAATGTGAGCACGTGCGAGATAAATTGTGCAGTCAGTATGAATCGATACATTTTGATAAAAATATTTATTAATTATATATAAAATACAATTTGGTCGATTTCCGTTGATATTGTTTCTGTATTGTGGAATTCATATGGGAAAACACACGGGACTATTTTGCTTAAGTTAGTCGCCAACCATACAAGCAGTAAGGCAACTATTGTTAATGTAGAATTATATGCAGTAACGGCTAGTGACATTTTTCAAAGGTTACATTTTTAGTGCTCACTTTATCCCGAACGACCTATAGCAATGTTCTCGTCACAACATGTAACGACAAGCATGTAACAAAAGTCACAGCTCAGACAGACACTACGTGCAGTTAAAACTTTTTTTCACCCGTGTCTAACATAGTTCTTGCGTCAGGCACGGACTTTTTGGAAACTGAGAGGTGCTGTGGATTAGACTTACGTCTCAAGAGCAGACGTGGATCTTAGTTCGGCACTGATCGTGACACTTTGTCAGTATTCGACCAGCTATCCCTCCTGCGTCTATTGTACCGAGTCCTCTCCCCCTCTTTCGTCGTCTCCTGAGACAGTTTATAATAGTTTAAATGCCAAAAAATGATATTAGCTTAGTAGAAGGGCGGTTTTGTTAGGTTAGAGAATTACATCGCTACTTTAACTTTTAAACCTGACAAAAAGCGCCCTTCTATTAAGAAAACAATTTTTTGGCATTTAAACTAACCCACCAAACTAACCCAAACTGTCTCAGGGGCCGGGGAAAGGAGGGGAATATGTCAGCGCAGAACAGGCGAGTGAGGGGTAGCGGGTCGAATACTGGCGAAGTTCCTTCCCGAACAGTGCCGAAAATAGAACCACTTTCATGCTCCCGAGACGCAAGACTGTGAATAGGGGTTGTACGCGCAGTTGCCCGGGCTGTTGTTGGCTGGCTAGCGTCTAGCCGAAGTGACCTATATCCACCCTATATGTCGTCGTCAACACGGGCACAACTTTCACCCCTTCCTTGTCGGGCCAAGCGCCAGCCACGTGGGAGAGACTCCTAGCGCCATGCTCCGGAGAACTGACATGACGCTAATGTACGACGAGGTTGTCGTTATTCTTACGTCCTTCGACACCATCGCCATCAACCCTTGACTGCGCGTGTGTATTTAAATAAATAAACGCAAAAAAATTAATGAATCGTAAATGCACAAGTTCTTGAAAGTCTACATGGAAAAACCTACAAAAACAACCCTAAATTCACTCAATCTGGAATAGTTAACATTCTCTAATTCACGCCGACGGATGGAGCAGTTTCAACAAATTGAATCAGTGAATAACCACTGTGAAATCTGTGACTAATCACCGATTCCGCTAGAGAGTGCCAACATTCCACAAGTTTAGTAGTGAATGTCCACAGACTTTTCAGTAACTTTTCACTGATTAAATAAGTGTAAATTGTTCTTTGAAAACAACTGGAAAAAAACTGAATATTCACTGATTCACATGTGAGATGTTGGCACTCAAAGGAAATAAGTGAATATCCACTAATTCATCCGTGACTATTTTCACTGATTCAAATCGTTGAAACTACTCCATCCGTCAGCGTGAATCAGTGAATCTTCACTAATTCAGATTTAGAGTGTAACTATACGATTGAGGTCCGCAGTGCAGTAGAGCAACGAAACAGTGAAAGAACTCAACACTGACGACTTGCTAGTATCAAGCCCGGAACACAGCATCCATAATTCAGTATAGAATTCCGTACCTAATTCTGTGCAAGTTGTACTGCGACAGTGCGTACCGCAACTACGCTGCTTCCAGACAAAATTCCATACCTAATTTCATAGATAGAGCCAGTCCTATTTTTCATCGTAGTGCATGTTCACGTGCATGCGCAGTTTCAGCCATGGCGCATGTGAAGTACGCAAGCAGGGTTGCCAACTTGATTTGAATAGAAATAAAATTCTTGTTTCCTACTGAACACACGACCATCGGAGTTATCAAAACATAAATAATACAAGACCGTGTAACCTACTTGGGATTTGGGAATCACATATTTGTGTATTTTCTGTGAAATAGTTTAGGGGTATACAGTTACACATTATAGATTATAGCAACCATTAACACAAATATATTTTACGTACCGATAGTTAAAGCAACACAGAAGTTTTGCTACATAATTCTGGTGTAAAATCGCTACCTATATTTGGGAACAGAAATGAGCAAGGAATTGAGTAGAAAATTAAAGATGATGTGTACCGGGCTTAAGAAGGGGAAGGCAACATTGCAAGGGCATAAGTATACTGCGTACACAATTGCAGTTGTACCAACATCGAACTGTGACCGTAAAATTTAAATTATCGTAATAAAGCCACAATATTACTTTTGCTAACAGATACAACAAACATAAACTACTACATCTGTTACATGCACTTTTTTTAAATAAAATTTTAAAACATTTTAAAATTATGACAGCGAAGTTTAATGTTTTCGATGATCGGTAAGATTTGAAATATTTAACGATTAAGGTCAAGCTCTTTAGTTTGTACTGTTTCTGTGATAATAATTTTTTTAAACCTAAACGAGAACATATATCCAGAATCTTGTTCGGAAATTTTGTTTAAAGGTTTTTTTTTTTCGTGATAGCTAATTTTTTCGAAGCAAGAAATCATGCTGTTTCGACTAAAAACTCAATAAACCAGTATTGCGTTAAATACACAATTAACTAAAACTATAGTATTTATTGCCTTGAAAAAATTCAGCCAACGTTGAGAACACTATTTAAAAAAAAAAAAACTGTCAAGACAGATTGTTTGATATCTGCTCTCATTTAGGCGTTAAAACATTTATATAGCTAAAAATAGTAGAAACTAAATATCATGACCTGAATACTTGCTGCTTGTGTCTAGACACGTGATATATGCGAATGATTTTGTATTGCGGTTTTAGCTTAACATTACTTGTAGTGACTTACACGTAGTTTAGTGGGTTTACTTGAGGAAATAGTTTATTTTCCAGGGACGAGAAGTAATTTAACGTTTGTACAGGCTATGTTCGTCTCTTGTAAGTGTTAAATGTTAATTTTGTAACTGTGCAAGTCTACAGCAATGACAAAACAAACAGGAAAAACACTTAAATACTGAAATAATACGGTAAAAATACAAAGCAAGCCTTTTAACAAACAACATACCCCTTCTTCAAACGGGAAATCATGAGTACATGCCAATATGATTCTATGTGTTTACAAATTAAAAGAAACGCTGAGCTCATTTCAAACCCTGAAATGTTTTTTTCCTTTCAGATAACTTATCTTCCTGCCACAGTTAGCATTCAGAAGTGTTTAGATTGTTCCATACGCAATAATCAACGTAGGGCCACAATTAAAGTTAATTTTTAAACAACTAAACATTATTATTCTGAACAAGATAGTATTTAACAGTGCTCTGCTCACTACATCGCATATCACACTAACACTTTGACACAAGGAAATGTTTGTTGCTGCAAATAACAAAGTTGTTTAAATATGACTCCAACCAAAGTAACTAACAAGAAGAAAATATTTAGTTTGAAGGTTACATCAATGGAAACAAAAATGGTTGATATTCAGATAATTTGACAGGAATATTAAGTTAGTCGTGATATTTTTAAGCTTACAAAAATATAAATGTAAAAACACGAGTATTTATAAAATACATTTTTCATTTTAGTAAGGTTAAAATTGTTTAACGCCAGCTAAATATCCTGAGAGAAAAATATTTCTTTCTTGGAAAGAAACCTTTTATACTTTGTACCAATATCAGTTTTTATGTCCACTAAACTATTTACATTGGTATAAACTCAAAGAAGTAGTTTAGGAATTGCATTATTAAGACGTGGTTTGTAGAGTAGAAGTGGTTGCTACCCTAGGCGTAGGCGGTAAACAAAGACAGCTCAATAAGTGAATGTTTGTTGGGTTGGATGTACTTACCTTCCCTGCAGGGAGGAGAGCCGGCTGGCAGTTCCAGAGGGTCGCCCGAGTTACTGGAGTCCAGCATAGCGTTGATACGTTGTAGTATCTCTGTGCTGGGGTCGCTATCACCCATCTGGAACACATCACACTCCACTGCAACAACTACTGCTTACACTGCTAACAGTTCTATACTCTCTAGTAAATCACTACAGTTGGTTACGGCTGTTCAAGTGAGGAAAATTTACAATTCTATATTTGTATGACACAGTGATAGTTTTCTAGATTTTACTTGAGAATATGTTCCTCTTTCGAAAAAAAAAAACTTAGCCAATTTTTCCATAACCAGATGGAAAAAAGTTATATCTGAAAATGGCCACATCTGGACCAGATATGAATTAGTGTGTATTTGGCTATCTCTGATTTCAGATCTAGGCAGATTTGGCCCGGATATACTTTTTTCATACGGGTAATGGCATTTCAAGGTCAAAATTAGCATATTTTCACTTCATACATACAAAACTTTAAAACCAGTAAACACAATGAAATGGAAAAAATCCTGAAAACTACATACAGGTCACGGTCTACAGCTTCAATCATATAAAAACCCATTAAAATTTAGTTTGTATTAAATTTGCTAATTTAATATTTCTTTTAGTATTTTTAAACACAAAAATATGTTCTAATGGGTTTTTATATGCTTCAACTCTTTGACCGTGACATTTAGATTTGATATTTTTTCCCCATTTGTTATTACTGGTTTCCAAGATTTGTATTAAGTAAAAATATGCTAATTTTGAATGCCATTATGGGAAAACCCTCTGAGCTATTTTTCCCCGTAAGAGGTATCCAAATGTAGGCTACTCTCGAGTAATGTCTACAAAACTAGCTCAATTTCATACAAACATAAAATTATGATTTTCCTCGACTTGAACGCCCCAACATGAGAAATTACGTGCGTATTAAGATATTATATATATATATATATATATTGTATATATTATATATATATATATATATATTGTATATATTATATATATATATATATATATTGTATATATTATATATATATATATATATATTGTA
>PNEQ01032790.1:0-18693 GCA_003012365.1 Medauroidea extradentata
CCACAGCACACATTGCGCCTTTTCTTTCATGGAGGCCATTGTGCTTTTCACTCGTCACACACCACCTACCTGAAACATACACAAAAAAAAACTTTATGAGTTGCACATAATGTTCGTCCAAACCGCAGTTTGCTAGCATTTGTAGTTTTCTAGTTATGAATTTTTGTAATGAGGGAAAGACTTTATGGACACCCTGTATTACGTGACAGCCAAGAACTGCAGGGTGCTAACGAAGATATTCATGTATCACTTGACAGCAGAAGATCCAGCTATGTCCAAACACTGACAAAACTTAAGGTACGTGTGTACCTGCATCGCAAATACTGTATCATTGTTTTATAAGCGAAATTTACTTGCGTTGTCATGCATTAGTATTATTACCTTAAAATCAAATTTAAACTACTTTTTTGCACTCTAAAACTGTAGTAAATGTGTGTTGTAGCTTTGTATTTTGCTGACATTCACAGTATATGATTTTCGAATGGAAACTTGCATAAATATAATATTATAATGTTGTTTGTTGTGTAGCCTGTGGTTCCAACATGGTCAGAAACAGTGATGAATGATAGATATGATAACTTAATGACAGCAGATAAGACGGGTGTTAGTAACATTACCGTCTTATCGCCCACCGATCAAGCAGGTTGCAGTTGGATTTTACCTACCATTGATATTGATGCTGTTTGTGATACTGTGATGTTTTCAAATGCCGGTATATAACATCCGCTATTAACAAATAAAGGTACGTTATTTGTGGCTGGTTGCATTGGTTATTTATGTTGATAAATAAATAATGAGCTGTTATTAATGAATCCTAAAATTTAGGTTCTAAGTGCTTGGTTCCTTACGTTGTTTTAGATTCTACTGCTCATATGTATGATTTTGTTACAAGTACTGATCCATAATTCTTCAAGTTTGTGAATGAACCAGAACTGACAGATGGTATAGATGATCCCTCACCACCAGCTTATTCAAGCTCGGAAGAAAGCAACAACGCTGAGATACATTCATTGTCTTCAAGACCCTTCACTAAAATATTAGAATCTCCAGATCTTCAAGTACATAATGGTCAACCAAATATTGAAGTAAATGAAGTTCAAGTTCACAGAAATAGACCACTCGTTCTTTACGATGGTAGTACTTCTGAAGATAAATTTCCAAATGAAAAATACAGCAAAGGAAGGAAAAGGGTAAGATGTGAAAAAAATGGAAGAAAACTGTTAGAAAGGCGAGAAGAATCAATAGGAAAACATACGTAAGTTGCAAGGGCACATACGCACAAACACACACACATACCCTCACACACACACACACACGCATATATATATATATATATATATATATATATATATATATATATATATATATATATATATATATCACTATTTTACTAAGTATTGCGAACCTGAGAAAGAAACTAAAAATTAGATTCAAATTTCGTAAAGGTATGTTTGCATTACTAGGTGAGAGATTTAGCTACAAATCTTTTCACTACGAATATTCAAAAGCATTTAAATTTGCATACATTACCTTCGTCTTGGGAATGACTTACCAGAGGAATAAATTCTTAATTCGTTTTTACTTATTGGTTGTCCTGGTACATGGTTCTTAGGGTATGTTGTGTAATAGTTTTATTCTATATTATCGTTACTATAGTATTTGTTATCACAATGCTGAATTACAGTATAGTTGTAGGAATCATTCTGGTGTTAAAATAGGGACAACAGTATATTTTGTTTGTCAATATTAGCTTAGCTGTTTCTATGATAGTCTGTTGTGTAGAAGTAACAATCAATTCTGTAGAGACAGCAAGGAACATATTTTATTTACAGAGGGTATTGTTACTTCTGCAGAACATATAGTTGTAGGAGCTATCCAGATAGTACTAACAAACAAGCTGGATTGTTGTCCCTTTTTAAACCGAAGTCTAGTAAACAAAACAATTAATTTCTTTCAGCATAACTACTGTTGAAAGGTTCATGCAAATTTCGTGTTACCCTTAGAGCCACGATTTGGCCGCGAAAAATTTTTTGCAACATTTTGTTTCAGTGCCTTACGTACACACTTGCAGCTCTGCTTCACTTCTGTTGGCAGTGTGTCTTTGCTCAGACAAATCTCTAATTTGACTGCACCAATGACAATGAGGCTATTGTGACGCAATATGTCTGTGATTTGTCAGTAGAACTTCAAGACGTGTGACAGTTAAAACGTTCTATCACTGGCCATGAAAAGAGTTGCGGATGTGAACATAAGGCATGGAAACCAAATGGTGCAAACATCTTTTCACCATAAAATCGTGGCTCTAGTTATCCTTGAATAGGTAACATGAGTTCATTAAGTGAAAGAGCTAGAACACAGTAGTTATAATAATAGTAAGGAAGGAAGTAGAGCTAGAATAGATAGTAACTAGGGTAGGGATCATTCTCAGCCCTAACAGTCTGTACTCACCACGCTGGTTGCTGATCGAATCTGATTTGTCTTGACGCCAGCCTCGTGCCGTGTTCACAGTTCCAGGTTTGACCCCGGAACGAGAGATCCGGTCGTCCTTGTAGAGAGTCTCTCTCCCAGGTCTCTGGCATGTGCTCTTACCATTCTTCGCGCCCCTACCAAGTCGTCAAAATACTCTTCCCTAATTGATTCTTTTCTAAGCCATTCCGGCTGGCTCAAGACAGTTTTTCAAGGTTTGCATCAGATTCTTGGCCTACAATCAGTTGCGGCTATCGTCCTGAAGTTTGGAGTAACCATTTGTTAAACAACAGCTGGCCGCATTCCTTCGCCGATGCCACCGGTGTTGCATGATTGCGAAACCGTAACATCGTGTTTAAATTCGTTTTTTTTATTATTTTTCCTTTTTTTTTTTTTCTCGCCGACTACTGAACATTCTCGGTAAACGGAAAATTCCCCGTCATCTCGCAACACTGAGTTTGCCTCTCGTGTAAATGTTTCACTTCTGCGTCCCTGACTAAGGTGACGCAAGGTAACTTGATACTTTATGGAAACCCTACATTCAGCTTCGATCTGTTTTCATAACAGTCATGTAACCTTTCGATAACTGTCAGCATTAACATTTTCATGTAGTACACGCCATGTGACTGCTACACAGCAATATTATTGTAGGGAATCTGTCACATGGGCATGTCATTAGCGTAAAAAGTTGCATTACATTTTGATTTCAATCAATGACTCAGTGGTTGCCTAATAGATGTAAGTCTATAAAATAATTTGACAAAATAATTTTATAGAATTATTGCCAGACATTGTTCCTGTAACATGCAAGAAATACAAGTCTGTAATCGGAAAAGGTGGTCGTTTTAGGCATTTATCAAAGAAATAATATTCATAGCGTATTATACTTTAATCAGTAAATAATACTGTGCGCCTAGTAAACTAAAAAAAATTGTATGTATTGTTTTACTTTGTATAGTTTTCCTTGAAGCAAGCAACTCAGTTTCGTTGCTCTTTTGTTGTTCGTGCGCAGCTGCCATTTCGTGTACATTTCGTTATAACATCATTTCTACATTTAATTCCACACACAAAATAATAAAAAAGTAAACTACTGAAAAGGTTACAGACAGACATTCTGTTATGCATACGATCACGTGATATGTTCGTCACATGCGATGCGCAGAAGGCTGTTATCGCGCTATCATACGTTCACTCTACTGTGCGCCACCTACGTTCTATCCTGCGGCGAAGCTACAGTCGCTGCGGGTGTAATTAAGTCACGCTGGCCGTGCCAACAGTCATGTTTGCGTGGGCGCATCGCAAACAAAGGAAAATCACACTCCGCGTCTTTCCTCTCCTCCGTCCCGCGCCGTGGTGAGGGTACTAGGGCGAGCCGTACACTGAAATTACAGGTTATGTTAAATAAAACAAACTTTGCTTTGCGCAACTAAGGTTAATTATACCACGAGCTGGAATGATCCGTGTTAATAGTTTGGCACGGGAAAATTTTTGCCACTTGAGCGCTGGTATCGGTGATGGGCGGCAAACTGACCAATCAAGAGAATTCGTGAATTTTAAGTTACGCGAAGTCGACAATTTTGAAGCCACAATTGGTTTGTTTTTCTCTTTAAAATTAAATTTAATGACTTCTTTATTTACCACGTTAGTTAAAATTAATTTTAGTACTTTTTCGTATTTTATTAGGTACGTGAGCGGCGGAATATTTCCCTGTACTAACTCTCTCACAAGTAAACAAATTTTCTTTTCTACCTCTAGTAGAATTAACACGATCGCAATCAAATAAGAACGTTTGTGTAAGTCAAAATAATTTTTTTTCCGAAACAAAATTAATTTTTTAAAATATTATTGCCAAGCGTAGGAATGTACAACTAAATATTTGTTTGGCAGTGCACACATATTTACGCGGCGTCATTAAAATAATACGTGGTGGTTCAAAGAATTGCACCTGGGACATGTAGCACTGAAAAAAAAGTTGGGAATTGGTGATTACTTCATCCTAATAGGTACATTGCTCGTAAGATGCATTGTATTCACGTAGGTTACATAAAAAACACTATGGTTTAATTTATCGTTATCTTTAGACGTTTATTTACCAGGATTGTTTGCAACTGAACGAAGCACAGCAAAATTATCTAACTCTCGAATTGTGATTATGTACTACAGCGTGCAATAACACTGCGATATGGTAAACAAATTAATGAACATTGTTTACATCCTAAAAAAATTTACATTTGCATCAACTAAATAAGTTCACTGTCATGCATATATAAAAACGCTGACCAATGAACAACAATTTTTGGGTCAACAAAATTAGGCGAGTTGCATTCGGTATTTGTTTTGTTAGCCAAATATTTAGCTAGCTCTAATAAATATATATTTCTCCATATTAATGAAGGTATTTGGTGAACAATTATTTTAGTAAGGAAGTTGTAGGAGGGAGAAAGAAGTAAAGGAGAAATAAAAACAGAAAGGTAAAACGAATCAACGCAAATTTCACGTCTGTCTACATTTAGATTAGCGCGGTTGCTGATAACGACCTACGCGGCGCTCTGCTATTATTAGGACGATGTGCCGCAATGTTTCTGGAGCAAACACGACCTTGAGCACGAGTGAGAAGGGAACTGGAAAAGAAGATTTGTGAAATAATTTCAGGTCATGTCAGATTTCAACACTGGCTCATTTTTAAGTAAATGAAGGAAAAAAAAAAAAAAAACAGTAATCCATATTTGGACGGTGTTAATGCTTTAGTTGACTATGCGACAATTGGACGGAGTTGTGTGGAAGAGAACCAATCAACAAATTATTGGAGCTGAGATATTAACGGTCAAAGACTACTGTGTCCACATAAACCTTGTAGTAGCCACTTTCCTGGCATCATATTTTTATTCAAATATTATGATTTAATACGTGTTCTTTTAATAGGATACTCTTCTTATACTTTGTATGATTATCTCAAAATAAATTACTTTGTGGATTGCTTCCGTTCAGAATAACTGCATCATATTGAAATGTATCAGTTATGCATGATACAACTTTTTAGACTTGAAAGAGGCTTACAAAATATTCTAGTCCTATAAAGTCAATATTTATAACAGATACAGGAATAGAATACTTTCATAGAACTGATTCAAAGCTTAAGAAATCTGTATACGAATGTAACACATTAAACATTGTCTATTGATGAATAACATCGTTGATTGCTGAAATATTTGAGTTTTAATCACAAACATGCCGTTAATCTCATACTGTACATCCAGACACAAAGAATTTAGCATTATGTCAACAAACCGCAGCACAGTGCAATACATTGATAGTACACAACGTAATATTAGTATATTACATCAATTAAATAGTAACTAATATGTTCTTGTTACTGAGTATTTGTTGAATTTGCGCTGGTTGAACGAAATTGTAAAACATAAATAATATATGATAGTGGTATAAATTTTACATCTTACCTATACATGTACTGTGATACATGGTGGGCCACCATTATCTGTCATTATTATTATTATTATTTAGTTTTCTGTTGGACCACTGTCCTCACAACTTTTTTTTTTTCAGATAACTTTGAGCGAATCTTGTACTGGCAAGAAAACTGAGGATAAATACAGTGCTAACACATTCGGGGTGAAACTGGCAACTTAGTGGGTAAGCAGTCAAGTTAAACATGTAGATCGGCGACAAGAATACCTACAACAGTTGCCCTACGAGTTACGAAACTTACAAGGTATGGTAAGGCAAGACTTTAAGCAAACGACTTGAATACTCAATCATTGATAAATTCTGAACTACTCATCATAATTCGATGAGATATTTTTTTGTTGAATATATATTTTATTTGTGGACTTCTGTTTTAGCAGCACTAGGCTAAAAAAGGCTTTTTTAAAGAAAAATAAGTGCTTGAGCCACTATATTCATAAAAAAGCCAAACTTAATTTTTTATAATTTTTAATGTGATAATTTATAGGACAATATAGTAACCGAAATACTCGCATTTCGATTTGAAAATAATATTTTTTATCCCAAAACCTCTCGCGCAGACTTTTTGGTTGTACAAATTATTTTCAAATCAAAACGCAAGCATTATTTAAATTCGTTTATTACAGAGGCCAGGATATTATCACATTAAACACAATATAAACATTTAGGTTTTCAATTCTTATTTTGGTTTTGTGGCTTCAAGCCCTTATTTTTCTTAAAACAGTTATTAATTTTTTACTCAAAAGCAAAGCACATTGTAACCTAATATTGTGTAAACAGACATACGCTAATAAAATATACACTCAGCTAAAAAGTCTAATCGAATTATGATGAGTAGTTCAGATTTATCAACGATTGAGCACTCCAGTCGTTTGCTCAACGTCTTGCTTTTCCATACCCCTTAACGAACTCATACTGTTTGTATGAATAGGTGAGATGCTAATTTGCTGATGCATGAATATGTTACTAGGCATGGACAGCTGAAATATCATTGCGACTGACTGATGTATATCACTGTTTATATGTATATGTAGCCTACACACATACACACACATTCATAGGATGTGTCAGGACGTAGTGTGTTATTTTTGGTGATTATAGCTTAAGAAGCAGTAAGTTGAAATGTGTTTACAGTGTTTCTGTTATGTGGATAAGTAATGATGTCATGGAAATTGACGTCTTCGTGTCTTTTCTTAAAATAAATATCTGCTTGGTCATTCACTGTTCTGACTCTATTTGGAGTGCTCTGGTTTAATATCATCTGGTATTGTATTTTATGTTTAAAATTTAATTTATTCTGGTATATTTTTAGGGTAGCATTACTCCCACTATAACTCACTTAAAGGAAAAATTAAATTCATATTTTCGGCTTGCTGTTTAAAGATCTATCACAACGAATAATTAACACACTCTGCCCTGGCGAATCATGTAAATAAACACGTTCGACTGCCGTCAATAATCCGGCTCTCCCGGTAGTTCCGCCTCTCATTATTTAAAAAAGATGTATTTTATGCAAGTTCTTTAAATGTGTGTGTTTAAGAGTTCCTACATGAAAATGCAGTTGAATGCTGAACTGTTTTTACGCAGCTAACGTTGTGTTTCAAAATAAACTTCGCACTAAACTGCAATTTGAATCTCTGAAGTACATTTAAATACATACTGTGTGTGTAATCCGGGTTTGTGTACGTTGGGCCTGAACGACTGCCACGTCAGCCGGGATCACACAGCAAGTCTAAGCATACAGTATGTCCAGAAACAAACGAACAGTAAACACACCACACGAATCGTGGGCCTAATTGAAGGTGGTATTGTTTATGACAAAAATTTCTACGGCATTTTATGTGTATGTTGTAGCAATATACCACTGTAGTTATCATTTCTTGCACTACACAGATGTTTCAGTTATCTTACCACTACAGTTCTGACCTGCATTATCATAGGTGCAGATTAAAATCACGCCCAGTAAAAAACGTGATTTTACGTTTACTTGACGTAACATGCATTAAATAATACCTGGACATTGAGCGCAAGAGGGGGTTTTCTTTGTACGGTGTTGCCACATTGTGCACTAAAAATGTCGTACAACATTGTGTCACATTTTCGTCTCCAATTTAGCCCAGGATTCGCGATTCGCATGGTGTGCCTATTACGCGTTGTTTTTTAATGGACATCGTATATATATATATATATATATATATATATATATATATATATATATATATATATATATGTTGTTCGGGAATGAATGGTCGTGAATCACATGGGTGATAGACAATGTGAAAAGGAAATTAATTTGTTGGAGACCGTACATATATATATATTTGTTGTGACCGGATATGTCACCCTGCAAAGGCGCAGGAACAAACGAGTAAAACCTGCTACCCGCATTCGTCCTGTTATTTAGTTTTGAATTTGGCTGTTGTCGTTATCATCCACTGGACTGGAGCCTCGGAGCGCACGCTGTTCAAATTTCCGCACTTGAGTTTGTCCCCGCACGTTTGCAGGTGCTATTTCCGGACAAATGTTCTCCGACAAATAATGCTCCTTTTTACATTATCTATCACCCATGTGATATGCGACCATTCATTCCCGAACATCCAGTACATATGTATGGGGACCTGAATTCCAACCATGCTAACTCCAAAATTTCAGAATTAGCAAAAAAAAAAAAAAAAAAAAAATTCTTTACTGTGTGCGTTTATTTCTATCTGAAATATGATAGTAATCAGAGTAAATATATTGTATTTTAGTTAGTATAGGCGGTTTGGAATAAAGTAAGCACTAAAAAAATCTCTACCAAAATTGTATTATATGCTAATTTCGTATCTTTCCGCGTGTAACGGCTAACGACGAGAAATTTCTAACCCTTCTGGACACGTTACTTAATGTTTGCGCATGTAAGATAAATTGTGAAGTCAGTATGAATCTTTTCAGTTTGATAAAAAATAATTTTTTATAACTTACATAAAATACAGTTATGTCGATTTCGATTGCTTTTGTTTCAGTATGGCTGTGTCTAAATACTAATATACATGGAACTATACTGCGTAATTTCGCTGCCAACCACACAAGCAGTAATGCAACTAGTATTAATGTTGAATTATATGCAGTAAAGTCTAGTGATATTTTTCAAGTGTTAAATTTTCAGTGCTCACTTTATCCCGAACGACCTATATCATATTTAAGATAGATGTAAATGCACATTTAAAATATATTACTTTTTATCACTATTTCATTCATTTTGGAGTTAGCATGGTTTCGAATTCAGGTCCCCGTATGTAAATACACATTCATAAATAAAAAGCTATGCAACACGTCTGCATCTATCGTACGTAGCGAAAACACTAGTGGTACGCAAATTTCGAAGACTCATATTTCTAAGTACTATACACGCACTAACCACAATCGCACAATGGCTTCTAACTGTACAGGTGATAGCCCTACGACATAGTTTCCTTTGAAGTTTACATTTATATCCCTTTAAAAACGCATGCATTTCTTCAAGAAATTTAGCTCACTGGAAGAGCCAAAACTGACGTGTCGGGCTGTCGTCTCAAAACGGCTGTGTAACACACTTCGGGGGTGAAAGTTGTTGGGACACGTATTGTGAATCTGTATAAAAATGAATCTGTGAGTTTAACCTCTAAAAATATTTTATTTTGTATTTTATTTATATATTTTTTATTTTTGCACCTCTATGTAGTACTTGTATGCGTCAGTTATATTAGCTACTTCAACTCACAATGAGTGATATGTGGTTTTTGATGAATGGTCGATATTGATTTGACTGAATGGCCTATCATAGTGATTTTCACTTCACTTGGACACATAAATAATATTTAATGTGTGACATTAAGATATTTTGAAATTCGATACCTAAAGGGGTTAAAAAAGACATACAATTTGTTTTCTATCAGCCGATGATACTTATTTGACCAGTAGGCCTACATGTATTGAGATGGTATTTGCGTCAGAATGATGCTTACGTAAGTACCTAAAATGTAATTATGTTTTTTATTTTATTAGATAACTTAGTAAACAGAAAACCCTGTTTGTCAACTTTCAAGGCAGGCGATCCAAAAAGCAAGACGACCAGCGAGAAATAAATTATACAGGATTTTCTTTCTACAGCTCTATCGAGACGTGGTGTTATACAACCTCTATGAGCCCAGGAAATTAATATTTCTATATAAAAATAGATTTCATGAAGAACTTCGGTGTTATTTGGCGCAGTTGTTTGTAGTTCCGACCTATTGTCCGAGAGGTTCTGGGTTGAAATTCCTTTTAAAGGTTGTGCGAACGTGCAAATCTGATATTAAAAAAAATGCAAGGCAGATGAAATTATTGTACTGTGGACGAAGTCGTTCAAAAGTGATGAAAATGGATTATACAGTCCATTATCTACTGAAGTTCCTCGACAGCATCAGCCCACATATACCATCTTACTAACCTCAAGGCTGGGGCTCCAAATATGTTTATATTTCAGCGAAACGTTATCCCGCCAAAATTCCTTAATGCCGCTTAACTTCAAGGAAGGTTTTGAAAAAAGCAAATGTTACTGAAGGCACCATCGCCAATGGTTTTGCTCGAGGGAAAACAGTCTTAACACCACGTAAACTATGTATCTCATTTGATTAACCTCTTACATGTAACAGTCTGCCATTACCCCACAACGTCAACAATGCCGTGACTATAAATAAGGCCAAAGCGATGTCGCTATTAGTGGCAGCGACAAACGTAAGGCTGCTTTTCACGTGGACAGCTGTAGCTACTTATTCTGCTGCAGAGTTAACTCAACTGCTCAACTAGCATATTTTTCATTCTAACACTTGATGACTGACCTACCTATCTGGTGTACAAAGAGTTATCTGCTCTGAGTAATACACGCGAGCAAAGCCGCGGGCGTACCGCTAGTCTCTATACATAATAAAAGAGAAACCTGACTGACTGACATATCAAACTGCACTCCAAACCGCTGGACCTAGAATTGTGAAATTTTTTATGTGGTTTTCCCCTCTGGTCGTAGGCGAGCACTAACTAAGGGTGTGAAAAGGGGTGAAATATATTTTCGGAGAAACGTCTATAAGCCCTAGAGCTCGAACCAAATGGCCTGTCATCGTGATTTTTACTTTAGTGGGACACACATAAAAATCGTATTAGCAAATTTTAGGATTCTTCAAAGTTCAACAATCAAGGGAGTGAAAAGACCTTAATTGTGTTTCCATTTAGTTATCGTTATCTATCGAATCCTTTGGGATTCGCTTAAAAGTGTTACTTTCATTAATATCCAAAAAAACTATTTAAGGATTTTTTTAAATTCGACCCCCAAGCAGTAAAAATGGGGGAAATATGTTTTTATAAATCGTCTATATTACTAGAACACTATTGGCTATCGTCGTGATTTTTACTTTAATTGGTTACGTATACAAATGACTAACATAGGACTCAAAGACGTTTCGAAAATTGATAATTAAGGGAATGAAATTACGTGAAATTTTTTCCGCTTATTTCTCTATATCTATCGGTCCAATCGCGTTATCGAAGTGCTCTTTGCTTTAGATTGAGGCCTATGTAAATAACTAAATACCATTTAAATATATTTTCCGGATTCAGCCCCAAAGAGGTAAAGAAAGGGTAAAATGTGTTTTCGATTCACTATCGGTATATATAGACCACATTGATTTTATATATAGTGACTTGATTTTTGTTTAAGATTGATGCTTACTCAAATACCTGAAAAGCAATTTCATGAATTTTTAAAATTCGCCACCTAAGGAGGTGAAAAATGGTGAAATGTGTTTTCAATTATTCGTCGATATACTCTGGACTCGAATTCCGTTAAAAGTTGCGTGCGAACGTTCAATTCTGATACACAAAAACTGCAAGGTTGATCGAATTAGTGCAATTTGCATGTAGTCGTATAAAAGGGGTAAAGTGGATTATGCTTTCCACTTTCCATTTAGGTTCCTCGACAACATCAGCTCACATATATCATTCCTCTAATCTCAAGGTGGAGCCTCAAATACGTTTCCGCGTAACCTTTTCCCATCAAAGCTTTTGTAATGTTTCTTATTTAAATAATAATGCAGCGTCCATATCAACTACTTGTCACTTTATTTAGCCATTGATGACATCTCTATGTTGATGTTACACTTAATACAATATGAACAATATGAATACATGTTTCCAACTTTGACATATCTTACATCTCCCTTTCCACAAGTATATCATTACCACTAAGTAAACTCACCGAACATCCACATAATGTTATAGCACACTTTGAAATTTATGAAGTACAACTCCAAATGAGTTAACAACACATTACAAAAAATATATATATATATATATATATATATATATATATATATATATATATATAAACAAACAAAATCACTGTATTTAGCAGGCAATTTGCATTCACGTCCAACCCTAGTTACATATGCAAATTGACTAGAATTTCAAGCTGGTACATTATGTGTGGAAGGTCCTGACATGTCATTGTTAGGTACATTCTGAACAATATCATTTGGATTTAGAACAGTGTTTTCATCTACTGTGTCCATCATTATTACTGGTTTATTACACGACTTCTTTAAGTGTATAGAATTAAGTCTAACAATGTTTCCTTTAGAATTCACAACCCTATATGACCTTGGGGTATTTTCCACTCCTATAACTTCATGGTTCCCAAATACCTTTTTTCTGAATAACTACTCTGTCTCCAGGATTAAAGCAAGCCTGAATCTTTGCTCCTTTGTCATAGTATACTTTTTGTCTCAACTGTTTAGCTTTTAGAGTGTCTCCTACATCATGCGTTTGAGGTTTTAGTTGAGTCTTGACAATAGGTAATGGTGACCATAGTTTACGTGACATAAGTAATTCAGCTGGTGACACATTCATGCTGGAGTATTTCAATATTCTAATAGTGCACCTCTGATGTCAACACCTTCCTCCGTGGTTTCCTTTATCATTGCTTTATAAATACCTACTGATTTTTCTGCTAAGCCATTTGATTACGGGTATTTAGGACTAGATGTAATTACTTCAAAAGACCACTTGTTTGCAAATTGCAAAAACTCAAAACTTGAAAAAGGCATGTTTTTAAAAAGTTACATATTGTGGTACACCATGAATGCTGAACACATAAATCAAACCCTCTTTAATCTCTTTAGCAGTTTTGTTTTGAAAGGGAATTCCGAACCCGGGACCCTTAACCCAGCAGCCAGGAGCGCTATCCACTGAGCCAAGCGGTCGGACCACCACTGAGCCACGGCGACAGACCGTAAATGGGAGGGATGACACAACTCGTGAGAGATAACAACCGCTGTGCAATACGCGAGACACACGTACCGCGTGACGTTGCCAAATTTAATTACAACGGGTTCCGTATCTCAAATTGCTCCCCATCCTCAACCCAATGGGTGGTTTTATTTTGGTGCAGGACTTCTTTGTCAGCCTATATTTGCGGATTTGTTAGGTCATTCTGCAGGTTTAAAACAATAAAACAAAGACGTCTACTGATCTTCACATTTTGAATTTTTTTGAATCGTGTTAATAGCTATATATTTATTTCCAGTGAATATAATATATAATATGATATGTAATATAATATAATATTTAATAAAGCATTTATTAGAAAACAAAATATTAATTTTAAATATTTAATATTTACCTGTAAATACTAATATGAATTTTAAAACAAATTTTATTTTAGACCAACCATGAGTGTAAACTTATGTCCTTAACTAAAACCACCACTTAATTGTTTAAAAAAAAACTATACTATTAATTTTTCAATTCCTCTTTTTTTTATCTTGTTAGCAAGTAAGCCATTTTTGCAAAAAAAATATATGTATTTTAGCACATTCAAATACATACTTAAAATACAAATGGCAGCAAACCGTTAGATTTATCATTTAAAATTGAAATATATTACCTCAATACGATAAATCAGTGATATTAATCGTACTCTTTCGATGAAATAGATTCGTGATTAGTTCATAATTTTGTTTCGATGCCCATCCTAATTTCTCATATGCAGCTCCCTGCCTTACTTAAAATCTAACTGTGGGCAGAGAACTTATAAGTAAGCATTTAAAAACTTTTTAAGCCTATTTGCGGCCTATTCCGGAGCATGATTATAATTCGTAGCCATCCATTCGCCTAAGTAGTCGTGTATGAATAAAATTACACATTTCATGCAAATGAAATTGTAAAGTTAATGGAACAAAGACCATATCTTACTTTGACAGCCTACGCTTTAAGTGTGGTGGGAAATAGCAAGATAAAAAATCTGACTGATAAATTGTTTGTTTCATGCTGCTTAAGCAATTTGAATGCTTTATTTAATACATTAAATGCAAGTCAACAACCCACAGATTTTAACATATTAAAAGTTATACAAGATGTTACTGAACAACACCAAGGCGATACGGGGTTAATTACCGCCGGGGGTCACACCAATTTTCACATGTGGGAATCGTGCCGGTACGATGAAGTTAGCCGGTGGCTTTTATCGTAGATCTCCCATTTTCCTTATCCTCCATTCCCAGTGAAACTCCATGTTCACACAATGTAACCCCTCTTTGGCTCTCATAATCTTAAATGTTACGAGCCGTCAGAATCTCTTCATTCTTTCTGTCAGTATTCCTACAAGAAATCCTTGACGTTTTCTGCTAATTATAAAGTCATAAAAATGGTTTTACGGTTGTTGTTTTTATGGTTGTTAATAACTTAATTTGTTTAATTTCGTTTCTTGTGAACAGTACAGTGGTATATATTGCTATAACGTAATGCTGCACTTTTTAAATGCAGCTTACCCATGATCGCAGTTGCACAACTACGTCTGCATGTGTACTGCAAGTAGCCTACACGGCTAAGACACACTGTCTGTTATGCATGCATGCTACGTCTTTAAGGAGTTTGGTGAAAATGGTTTATTTCGACAAGACTAAGCTCTCTGAACTATTTTTGTGTTTGGAATTACACCCATAATACGAATTAAGAGAATATCATGACCTACGACATTTTCAAAGTGTAACATGCTCAATTTATTACTGCATCGTGATGCGATCCTAATTGTTTATGCAAATTAATTAATACTTTTGAAATCCTGGTGTTTTGAATAAGAAAAATTATATTACAAGTCGGTATCAATGTTGTTTTTCTAAAGCATGCCATGTTTGGTTTAAGATTCTTGGGATCTTGTCGAAATAAACAGTTTTCGCCAAACTCTTTAACGAAGTAGCATACACGCAAAATAGTTTGTCGAGCCATGTAGGCTACCTGCAGTACACATGCAGACATAGTTGTGCGGGTTGGGATCGTGGGTGAGATGTATTTAAAAAACAAAGTATTACGTGGTAGCAGTGCGTACCGCTGTAATGCCCACAAGTAATGAAATTAAAGAAATAGGAACATTAACAGCCACAAAAAACAACAACCGAAAACCAGTATTTTATGACTTTTGACTCCGCAACAAACATAAAGGATTTCTTGTAGGAATACTGACAGAATGAATGAAGAGATTATGATAGATCGTAACATTTAAGATTTTGAGAGCCAATGAGGAGTTGCATGGTGCGAACGTGGAGTTGCACTGGGAATGGAGGATAAGGAAAATGGGAGATCCACGATAAAAGCCATCGGCCAACGTCATTGTACCGGCACGATTCCTTCACGTGAAATTTGGTGTGACCCCCGGCGGTAATCGAAACCGTATCGCCTTGTAGGGAGACAAGCATCGTGACCACTAGACCGATGTGGCGATTGTAGCTGCCATCATTGATACCGACACAGTACTATTATTTTTCTTTTTCAAGTATTACCTCACGAAGTTATTCGTGTTTGGTTTATTATCATCATGACGAACACAATACATTTACACATGTTTCAGCTGCCTGGGACCTACGATTTTCGTTCACAACTGCTACGATGTGTACGCAGAATGCTAGAAACAAACTGATCTGCGATTTTAACAGTATTGTACTTGTTATTTACTGTGAATGTCCACCGTCGTCTATACGCTGCACACATCACATGGATAGGCTCTGTATGTCTGCGCGAATATTCAAGTGCTTTTTATTTTCAGCATAAACGGTATGTCCTAGACAATTGCAACAAGTGGACCGTTTTTGTTACACAGGTCTCATTTCTCAATAAACCATCTTCAAATGTTCGAAAATCCTGACGGTAAAAAAGTTGTATGCAAATAGAAGGTTGCCACCCATATTATGTTATAAGGATAGAAGGTACCAAGTAGTATTTGCTGTTGGTTTGAAGGTCTCAGCAGTATTAAGCAATGCTGAAAATATTGATTCTGTTTTATTTAATTTAGTTTCCGATGTTTTGAGAAAATACAGTTATAAATTTTGATATTCAGAGGCTCAGTACTCCCTTAATATTAAGTTAGGCAAAAAAATCAATATATAATTTCTTCTTGTTTTTTTCATATGGAAACACCTGCTGGAGTTTGTCGGTGTTGTTCAGTAACATCATGCATATTAGAAAATGTTTCTGCTGTATGTATTGGACAATGGATGCTTTTGTCACAAGAAAATTATTTTAATATCGGTGAAAGCGCAATTGATTTTCTTCCTAGCGGAGTATCGAGCAAAATATAGTACAATGAGAATGATGAAAATATACCCGGGATGTTCAGGAAAAAAACCCTGTTAGATATGTGTCGATAGATGAAAGATAATCAGAGATTACGCTCGGCATTTTCTAGGGGTTCCCTTGTACAAAAAATTGCATGTTAGTTTATGAATAATTTTTATCGTAAATAACGATTTTTTAAAGTGGTTGGCACTACAGCAACAAGAAAAGCAGTCTTTTCACTCTTCTACCAGTCTTCTTGAAGTATTTCAGTGGAATTACGTGTAACTCTTTAATGTTATAATTGCTTCCAGAGATTAATTTAAAATACGCTTGTCTGGAAGTGCTTAATTTGTAAGTAACACGTTTTGTAGTATTATTGTGGGTGTTATACCTTCAGTTGAGCATTTCTGTGTTCGCCTGTTGCTAAGCAATATCCATACATTTGCCATCACATTATGATGAGCGATGATGGTATATCGCGAAAATGTTTTGTGGCAACGTAGCCTTGAAAACGCTTTAGTTTCTTGCGAGATGTATGTCTGACACAACGTAGCTGTCTGTAGACCAATTACATGCATCAAATACTACGAAATCGGGATTGTTATTGGTAAAGTCAAATAGGGTAACAGCTCCTTGTACAAGCAACAGCCAGTAATCTTCTGGTAAGCTGAATGTGTGTTGAAATCTACCAAACGGTCAAGTTTTCCCGTTCATCATCTCTAATTATGATGCAGGACAATATGTCAACAAATATCTGAGTAGGGTATTTTAACGTTATAAATTGCTTGAGTATTTTTTCGCATGCGTGATGTGAGCCGTACTCGTATCAGTAGTGAGGCCAGATATTGTTATATACTTCTTACCACCAAGATGATCCGTGTTCGACTCCTGGTGGGGTCGGTCGCCGGATTTTTGCATTCGGAAATCGT
Organism: Medauroidea extradentata; assembly: GCA_003012365.1. Classification (NCBI taxonomy): domain Eukaryota; kingdom Metazoa; phylum Arthropoda; class Insecta; order Phasmatodea; family Phasmatidae; genus Medauroidea; species Medauroidea extradentata. The sequence goes on from PNEQ01032790.1 coordinate 17,478, forward strand.
GCCGGACGATGCCGGTGGTTAGCGGATTTCCATCGTGGATCTTCTTTATCCGCCGCCCTTTTATTTCGGCGCTGCTCCATACTCACTTCGTGTAACCCCTTACAAGCGCTGAAAACCGCTATTTTAAGCGTTGACCAAAATCTCTCACTCACTTGCCACCAGCCTAAACTTGTTAAGGCCATGTTGCGATGTTTCTACTGTTTTCGCGATAATTACTTTTTAAAGCTTAAACGACAGCAGGTATCATAAATCTGATTGACAGTTTTGTTTAAAAAGATTTTTGCCGCAATAGCTAATTTTTTTAGACAAGAAATGATACGGGTACGAATAATATGTTATTTAACAAAAATACTGTCGTTACATAGTTAGCTATATTCATGATATTTACACTCTTTAAAAGTTAGTCAACATGGAGAAAACAATTTTAAACATAACTGAAAACAGGTAATTCACGTTTAGGCTTAGAAATAATTATCGCGAAAACAATTGACCCACCTCAGTGTGGTCTTAATACTTAGACAACACAAGTTTCACGGTTTTTTACTCTAGGCGTAAATAGGCGATAAACTGGGGGCAATATACAAGAATTATAACGATTTATCGAATCAATATTTCTATCGGTAACTATGAAATCAACTTTCTTGCTATTATGCACGCAGTTCATGACTCAATTGACATACTTTGGCCGTGTGTTGTATGTCAAACAGGCAGAAAAATGTTAAACTCATGTATAGGTTGTGGAGCCCCATTGAAGAGTTAGACGGACGTAAATGATGGAAAATACAACATTGAAGAATGTATACTGGGAAATCCAAATGCATGCATGTTGAATTACTTGCATAAGCTAACGTGTCTGTCCAATCAAACAATACTCACGTTACAGTGCTCACTGTTAAAAATTTCCGTAAATTTACGGGAAATTTTACGGAAACGTCTGTTTAACTTACGGAAACGTTATTTTGTAACACAGTTATAAGTAATTATGTTTCATTAATTAAACACATGAAAAACTACGAGAAGGAACTAAATAAATAACCAAACGCATAAATGCGCCTGCATCCTAAAGAAGTCACATAAATATGCGAGTTTCCGTAAGTGGAGCTAGTTTATTTTCCTTAAATTAACTGACACTTCTGGAGAATTTTTTACCAGCACTTCTCCGTAAAACAACGAAAATTATTTTTAACAGTGCCACCAAATTTTTTTAGGTTTTTTT
>PNEQ01032791.1:0-27835 GCA_003012365.1 Medauroidea extradentata
GATTTAATAGCTCACAAAGCTACGAAATACACAAAACAGTAATCAACTATAACTCTCACAACACAATTAGTTATGCACACAATTACTCCTGTGTCACAGACACGTTAATTAACTTTGACAATTAAAGCACAAGAAAAGTCTACCATCAATTAATTAAACACTATAAATCACAATAAAATTCAGTCATATATCCAATCAATAGTCTTACTAATAATTACAATGTACAACCTTATCAGTCCGAAGTGGTGATGGCTCACCATGTGCTGCGCAGCACCCCGAGTGCACCTCTGTCTTCACTCTTGAGGTCTTCTGTTCGACTCCCGTCGCGCACCTCCTCTTCGCCTGTCAGCCCGCCGCAGCAGTCCTCTTGTATTGCCAACACTGCTCCGAAGGTAGCCGCCTGCCGCCTCACAGTAGACTTTGACGTCACCAAGATGTCTTCACCAGTCTCTCTCCACAGGCGTAGCACCTTCCTCCAGCACTACCAATAGCGAACTCTCCTCAAATGTGCCGATTCTGTGGTTTTATACTAGCCCAGACAGTCGGGTGTTCCCCGCATTACAGGGGTCTAAAAATAGATATTTCATCGTGTTTCGGATGTGCTTGTAGTCACGTCGGCCGCCCTTGAAGGGTTAAGACGCAGTTGGGACAGGTATCTATGACGTTCCGGCGGGATTCCCACTATGAGCCATCCGGGCGCTTTGAATCATCGGCCAGCCCTCAAGGTGTTACGAAACAGCCGCCGACCACTGGCCTCCAGGTACATGGTACGCAACAATACTTATATCAGACGAAGTAGTTAAGGATCCGTTACTATTTTGTTTATAGGATACATCCACATCACTATCATTAATAAAGGAACTGTTATTTTCATCGTCGCTGTCCAAACATTCCTCAGAAACACGAATTTTTGAGCTACAACATGGCATGTGTTCACTGATGCCAGCCATCTTGAACTGTGGCTTGTCATGTTATAGCAGAGAAATGTATGAAAAATGGCTGTTGAGCATTAAGATGATTTTGAGATACTGGCGCCATCTACGGAGATATTTATAAACCTATTGCACCGATGAAAGATACAGCAACTGGCTCTGAAAATAATAAAATCCCATTTTTCATAAAAGTGTGGCTCGTCACTTTACTGCACTAAGCCCTTCATTTGTAAAGCGTTACAGCGCCGCAAAAATACATTTTAGCTATTTCAACGGAAAAAATTATTTGAATTTTTATAGAAAATGCAGTATAAGTGATGGTATCCTGTATTTCGCGTAACTTCAGTAACACTTGAGAAGCACGGAACATAAGTGTGTGTATGTATACGTAAACAGTGTTCGCTGCTTTATTGTTTAAAATTTTAACATAAATTTAGTTAACATATCATAGTTAAGAGGGCGTGGTACATTATTCAACGCTAAAAGCATTATTCTATAACTGTAGGTTTCTTGAAGCCAATTTGCGAAAGTTAAACAACAGCAATCCTAGACGATATTTTTAGCCATTGTTACGAACTTCTGAGGCACAATCTCTGACGCCGAAACCTCGTGCATTTAACTGCGGCGCAAGAGATCACGCGTAACGAATTAGTAATTCTGGATAAGTATTTACTCATAAAGTTGACAAATACTATTATCTATGATTGTCATTGAGTATTTTATCCATGTTTGCTTCGAAAAAAGCGTAGATATCAATGGAAGTTTTCAGCGTTTATTTATCTACTACTCGCTCTTAATATGCAAACTACAATTATTTGTGATTTCTCAGAAAGAGAAATAAAATGTTTTCTCTGAAACATATTTAACAAAAGAAAACACATTTTTGGACTAAGACCACTTGTGTTCTGAGCGCCTCGTTTGATAGTTATATTGGCACGAATTTTTAAATGTTTCATACTATGTCATTCGACATTTTGAGTTCTAAAATTAATCTGAGATATCCACTTCACCATTTGTATTGTAAAGTAAGTCTTGTATTGTGACACGTAGGTATTACAATACATAAACAGTTAAATTATTGCACATAAGTAGCTGACTAATTGTACTGACGTACGAATCTCAGTACAACACATCAAAATTCGTCTAGGAAAATTGGCGATTTTTGTTCAAAGTATGTACAATTTTAATAATATAGGCGGTTCGGGGTAAAGTGAGCACTCATGGAAGCCCTGCTACAGATCTATTTCCAGCCAATTAGTATCTTTCCGCATGTAACGGCTGACGACGGGAAAAGTCTAACCTCCTGGGACACGTCACTTTATGTTTGTGCGTGTAAGATAAATTGTGCAGTCGATATGTACCTATATAGTTTCATAAAAAAGAAGTTTATTAATTATATAAAATACAATTATATCGCTGTCGGTTGATTTTGTTTCGGTATTGTTCTATTTGAATACGAATAAACACGGAACTATGTTGTATAATTCTGTTGCCAACCATACAAGCAGTAAGGTGACTATCGGTAATGTTGAATTATATGTAGTAACAGCTAGTGATATTTTTCAAAGGTTAAATATTTAGTGTTAACTTTATTCCGAACGGCCTTTACAAATAAAATTCCGCGGTGTTTATACACATCTTGACGTAGCCCATGACACTGTTTTTCGGTGTGAATAATTTCATTTCGGTAAGTCAGTTGGCTTCCCTTTCTAGCATTAAACTGTTTTATGCGAATTTTGACTTTGACATGTCGTTATACAAAAACTACGAGCGTTAAAACATTTTCATTACAGTTAAAACAGTCAAAATGTCTACAAAATAAACAATATCTCTCACATATAACAAAATTATTAAAATAATTAAGATTTTCGGTAAACCGCCCTCTTATACACAGTATTGGCGAGAGAAAGCGAGAACTACGGACAGACAAAAAGCGAGTGAAAATTAAACTGAGAGAAACAGTGCTATACATAAGGTGACAGAGAAAGAAGTAGAAAACAGATAAAATGTGAGCTAGGTACTGAGAAAGTAAGACAGCGAGAGAGAAATAAAGGAGACAGACGGATGAGAAGGTAGACGGAGAAATAGACCTACGGAGAATAAGGCAGGCAAAAGACAGGCAGAAAATGAGAAAGAGAGAAAGTCATATAGAGCGCCAGACAGAGAAAGAGACGGAAAGATAAGCACAAAAGGAGATAGACAGAGAAAGTCAGATAGAGCCAGACAGAGAAAGGACAGAAAGGTAGGCAGGAAAAGAGAAAGACAGAGAAAGTTAGATAGTCAGACAGAGAAAGAGACAGAAAGACAGGCAGGAAAAGAGAATGCTAGAGAAAGTCAGATGGAAAGTCAGACAAAGAAAGAGACAGAAACAGAGGCATGAAAGGAAAAATACAGAGAAAGTCAGATAGAAAGCATGACAGAGAAGAGACAGAAAGGTAGGCAGGAAAAGAGAAAGACAGAGAAAGTTAGATAGAGTCAGACAGAGAAAGAGACAGAAAGACAGGTAGGAAAAGAGAATGCTAGAGAAAGTCAGATGGAATGTCAGACAAAGAAAGAGACAGAAACAGAGGCATGAAAGGAGAAATACAGAGAAAGTCAGACAGAAAGCAAGACATAGAAAGAGACAGAAAGATAGGCAGGAAAAGAGAAAGCTAGAGAAAGTTAGATACAGCGATAGCCACAGAGTCAGAATGACAGAGAACGAGACAGATGCACATGAAGATATTGACAAGGGTGTTAGGGATACACACATATAGAGATAGATAGAGACAGAGACACGTAGACGGACAAGCGCGGCAGCTATCTGCATCAGACAGCGCGGCGGCAGCATTCTCCCAGCCGAGCACTGACCTTGTCTTGCAGCGCGGGTTGCCTAACCTAACATAACCTCGGTCGTTCAGCTGTCGCAACACTAGCATTACTTGGCCGGGCGGCGCGCGCGGAGCGAATCCACAATGTGGCCTGGGTGGTTTCACAAAGCGGCCCGCACCCAGATGCTAAAGGTCGGTTTACGATGCAAACATGTACGTAGCAGACGTAAGCCTATGGAAATGAAAGTTAGGTTTTCTTACGACACAGTTTATGGTGACGCATACGTGTCGTGTAGAATTACTAGTCTAGTTACATTGTAGAATTACGTCGCCGACGTAAAGACATGTATGAAATGGTTACATTTTATTTCGCGCCGTAAAGCGTAAGGGTTTCAGCCAATAGGAACGCTCAACGTCACTTCTGCCTTCGTTGCTTAGCTTAGCAACAGATGCACAAAAGCATCTTCGTCATAACAAAAATACTGTATTTACATTTTGGTAAGTGTTTAGAAAAATACAATTTATTTTCAAGTTGAAATATACTTGTTGCTCGCTCCTAGACATCTTTACACTTTCACAGCGTTAAAAAAAAAGTGTATGCGTGTATTTGAATGTATTTGGTGTAAAATTATAGATCAATAAGTACCTAACACAAAATATATAGGCCCACTTAAAACACCAGAACAAAAATAACGGAAAGCTGACGCTAACATGCGTGCACAAGGCCATCGTATACAGCAGGTCTTCGTTCTTATACTCGTACACGTTATTACGGTTACGGTTATTGCGTACATGTTAACACCTCACACGTTGCCGAGGAATATATAGGGTCTGCGGCTTTGTCTGGCTAGAGCTTCACGAGCGAGCCTTCTTTATATATATAGACCCTTGGTGTACGTAGTTATCTATGAAGTACGCACTTGTGTTGAAGATCGTCTCGTTAGGAAGGAAATTAAAGGGCCGGGGGAGAGACAATGGTAACCCGCAATATATCACAACTGAGTAATGCACATGTAAATATAGGGTACCATTTGACGAGGTGGCCGAATGGTCAGACAATTCGCCTCCCACCAAGACGATCCGGGTTCGATTCCCAACGGGGTCGGTCCCCGGATTTTCGCATATGGGAATCGTGCCGGACGATGCCATTGGTCGGCAGGTTTTCTCGGGGATCTCACGTTTCCCCAGCACTTTCATTCCGTTGCTGCTCTATACTCACATATCACCTTTACCAGCGCTAAAGACTTCGATGATAATCGCTGACCAAAATCTCTTTTCTCATAACTCTTCACTCAATGTAGCTAAGTTGAGTGCGTGTTACTATCTGAGATTCGTATACGTCCGGTTTGAACATTTTGAAGTATGGCAGTCTGAAAAGGCCGTTTTTCTAGCTGTGTTGGAGGCCTTAGAAAAACTGTTCTTAATGAGCATGGTGTCTTATTGACATTCCGTCCTTGTCCTGTGCGTTTTCTTTCCCTGCACTGGCACATTGGGTACATATACAGGATGCGGCAACATAACTTCCTTTCTTAACAACCAATAAAACCATCAGGCCCATGTAAATCAGAAAGTTTCTATTTTATTTTAATTTTTATAATGCACGTACATATCTAAACTTGGGTTTCACACAGTTTTGAAAATAAAATCAGGTAGGTTACGCCCTCCCTCCCCCCTCATTACCAATTCGCTAAGTAAGCCGATTTCTAGCGTTTCTCATGACACTTACAAGTATTGCAGTGGGAAAGTTGGCAATTCCTGCCCGGATGTTGGCATTCAGGTTTCTTGGACGGTTTACATAAACGCGGGATATCAATACAAAAAAAAATCTCAAGAGGCCAAATCGGAGAATCGGGCTGGCCACTAGGCGCTCCAGAAAGCGTTCCCTCAAAACAGCCATTGATGCCCCTGAAGTGTGGGTCGTTGCTCCGTTTAGTTGGGACCAAATGCTCAAGTTCAATTAATAAAGCCGTGGGGGGAAAAAAACTCCAACATATTCACATACACTTCTCACTGTTCCAACGCATGATAGCGATTGACAGTGGTGGGGAGCAAAACTTGACACCCACGCCTCTCGTGCGAGACCATTGCCGCCCCGCTAAGACGTCTGCAGCCTGAACAACGCGCTTTTCAAAACAGGAAGTTATGTTGCCGCACTCTGTAAAATAGTTTCTTAAAAAAAAAAAAAAACGTATTTACGGACACAATAAAACGTATTTGAAGAGTGTGGTAGGCGATGCTCTTAACACCATTCAAGTGCGAAAATCGTAACTTTATATTTGTACAAAATGTCAGCTTCGTAGACGTTACTGGAAACTACATTTTACTCCGATGAACATGTTTAACAAGCGTATTATTCGCATAACGGCATATTAACGTCAAATTTTGCATGGTTACGTCTGCATACACCCAAAAAAACCCAACAGACTGGCAGAAATAATTTGCAAGATGTCACAAGCTACGTGCAGAATGGTAAAAAATTTAAAACAACGTCTTTTTTTATTTTGAAATATAGCTGAATATAATTATTTTATATAATAAGCAAGAGGATTCTTTGGTACACTAAAATCCCAAAACAATTTTTCTGTATCCCATATTTTGTTTTTAGCAAAAACCAAACGGCATTCAATCTAATTAAAATGGTATAGCCTAAGGCCGTTCGTGATAAAGTGAGCACTCAAGATTCAACCTTTGAAAAAAAGAATCGCTAGTCGTTACTGCGTATAATTGAACATTAACAATGGTTACAGTACTACTTGTACGGTTGGTAGCGAATTACCGTATGTAATTATGTGTATTTTCCTGTTTAAATATAATAATGCTGAAATAAAATCATTTGAATTCGACACATATGTGTTTCATATAATTATTGAACTTTTATTTAGGAAACTATTTAGGTTCCTAGTGATTACATAATTTATCTGACACGCGCAAACATCAAGTGACGTGTCCAGAGAGGTTAGACATTTCTCGTTGTTAGCCGTTACACGCGGAAAGATACCAACTGGCTGAAAATAGAACTTTAGCAGGGCTTTTTTGAGTGTTCAATTTATTCTGAACCGCCTCTACCAAGTTTATAGTTATGTGATCTATCCGTTTGTTGTAGCGTATGTCGGTCGTAACAAGTGCACATCCCCTTCCAAGACGCGACAAGCTGCCGTGCCGTGTTGTCGAATTACCATGATAAGAACTGATAGTTGCGCGACCCTGTTGTTTCAACGCCCTTGGGCAACTGATTAAAAACTGCGAGTACGACTCGCTATATAACAACTCGACGCGTTCTACAGGGTGTCTAGAAAGTTAGTGAAACATTTGTCAGATCAATCGATTAAAAGTGACACGGTTAACGTGACGGACGACTAACGCCCTTAAAGAGTTAGTGGAACTTTTATTACGTTGAAGGCACGGAGGCGGGAAAGACGATAAGTCTAATATAACACGTGCGTCAAACACCTCATCGCCTCTAGGTGCTATGGACTAAACTAGCGTGTAGTGTTTTTGTAGAAAAGTGTTTTCCAATGGGACTTCAAGCGATGACCTTGTTATTTTATCTATGGAAAGTATGTGGTAAAGTCCAGTGCAGGTTTCTATGGTTTTTTTTTACGATTACGGTTGATATTTTCTCAGCTACAGGAACGTAAAAAGTCAACTTTAGCACTTTTGAGGTGCTCTGTTGTCACGCTTTTAATTGGCGGACAGCATTTTAAAAACCGTTGGGACATAGTTTTAAGTGCGCCTTCTTTTCGTAGGTAAACGCATTGGAAACATTTGTAATAGTTACATAAGAAATAATAATTTCCGTGCAATGCTACAGTACGGCCCACGCACCAGACCCACTAACTCTTAAAGGCCTGCTTTGTCATCATATCGAATGTTTTTTTTTTTCGTTTTTAAATTCTGATAAGAAAAATGTTATACTTCTGCGATAATACGGCAAATCCTACTTACGTTATGCTACAGCCAAATCAGCGCGGCAATAAATTTTACTGTCTTAATTTTCCGGATTGATTGCGACCAAATTATACGTTACCTGCTCCACCCCAACGTCTGCAAAGTAGCGCAAATTAAATAGAATTTGTGGTATAATATTACATATAATTTTTTTCTTTTCAGAATTAAAAAAGAACCCAAAAATAATAACATTCAATGTGTTGACTGAAATCTAGCTAACGGAAAAAACGGAGGCTGGAGGGAAAAGTCCACACAAAATTTTTTATATTTTAATAATTTTTGTATTCGTAAGATATATTGTTTGTTTCGTAGACATACATTGCGACTTATTTTCACAATTAAAAATTGTGTAGCTTGCATAGTTTTTGTATAGTGGCAAGTAAAAGCCAAAATTTGCATAAAACCGTTTCATACAAGAGACGAAAGCCAATTGCCTTATAGAAACGATATAACTCACACTGAAGGAAATTGTCACGGTCTACAACTATACTCCATCCATTCTAAGGTTGCAGCTAATTCAGTCCAGTGAATGACAATAAAAATTTTGCACAGCATAAATTTCATTTTAAATATTTTAAAAGCACCAGGTAACTGTATTACGGCATAATCACAATATAAGGAGTCAAGATATAATTAAATTTCTCTGATTTATTTCGTGAGAAATTTTTATTTCTGCTGTAACCTTAGAGTGGACAGGGTATAGACATAAAATATTGCATTGCGTATTTTTGTACTTAAAAAAAAAGCTGAAAAATTTTTACTTCAAATTCAGCAATTTTTGCAACCAACTGTTGTGACGGTAAACGTAAGAATAATTACGATGGTTATAATAGGTACTACCAAATACATTATAGACCAATACCGGGCAGCGTGTGTAGTCCTGCGAGAACACCTATTGTGTTTTAACCACAAGCCAAAAGATAACAGCAACCATGATTCTGTAAGTTTTTAAGATTTATGCTACCAACATAAATATTAGATTTTATTGGTTTGTGGATATACGCCATTGCTCATGTTTTGCTGATCAAACTTGTGTCGAATGACAAAGTACAAAAAATCAAACAAACACACTCACAAAACAGAAAAAAGTAATCCCCGAGGAATTCTGTCAGTTTTTTTATTAGACAAAGAATTCTAAAGTCAGAATTTAGTCACATATCTACACAACACCCAGACACAAATAGAACCAGATTTCCAAAATGAAAAAAAAAAAAAAAAAGATGGAAGTACACAAAAGACAGTTGACAGCAAACAAAGGACAACAGACAACCAAACACAGGTAAAAAAACAACGAAAAAATGCGACGTATCGGGAATTGCGATCTATTCCCGTCTTCAGGCTGAAACACAGTTGGTCGGACACCAAGATACGAAATTTTTTTATCTGTTTTTTGTGTGTGTTTTATGACTGATTTATTGTGTTTTTGTATTTTGTCATTCAACACAAGTTTGATCAGCAAAACATGAGCAATGGCGTATGTCCACAAACCAATTAATTGTAATTGTAAACTCCCATTGCAACATAAAAAATTCAACATAAAGATATTTCCTCGACTTTGTACTAGTTTTCGCTGCCGTGACAGAAATGAATTACTAAACCAAAATCATTGTACAATAAACATATTTAACAGAAGACAATTTGTATTACTAGAAATGTCAGCAAGGTTATTTTTCGCACATGTTGCCTTGTTATTAGCACAAAGCTGTAAAGTATTGATATGTATTGTAGTTGATACTGTCGGTAAAAATATCTGCTGTGACCTACCTTGAATTGTTGATTCTGGCTGATATTAGCTGTCCCTACCACCTTGCATTTATCTATTTCTTCTCGATAACTTCTGTTCCAGTCAATGTATCAAAATTTTTGTCACGACAAGGCATAGATACAAACTTAATAGATTTTCTGTAAATGCTGGAACCGTAATATATTCATTATTTCGCAACGGGAAACAGCTGAAAAGGAAAAATTGCTTTATTTACGGAAGAGACTGCAGAGGTCGCAACATTAACAGAAACAATACCATATGGATTCCAAAAAGTGAATGAAACAATAAACTATTCACTGTCAGCGTGAAAAAAGTTATACAATGTGTCTATTCCCTGATTTATAAGAAAAACCGTAAAACCGATCTGACAGGCATCAATACCCCTTAACTTAGTCCGATGCCGCAGACAGACGTTCCTCCACTATCGACCGCACACCACATGAGTTCTACATGCAAATGAACGAGACACAGAGAACTCACAACGTCGCCAACAACGGGAAACAACTACGTCATTGAGCTGCCTTCTGACTGGATGTGACGTCATCTTGGCATTTCGTACATTTACGGCAATATGAGGCGTCCAGAAACAAACTCACTATGAGCACTCCACGCGAATACTGGACTAAATTGAAGACGAAAATGTTGGTGGCAAAATGTTGTTCAAAGACATTTTATGTGCAAAATGTGGCAACACACAATCGTCCTGTAGTTAGTCCCCTCTTGCGCCATGCAGATATCTTACTTGCCTTCTGTTCTGACCTGCATATTACGGTGGACGGCGTTATGTATCAATAGGCTACGCGCAAATTTTAAGTTATCAGTAAAACATGCCGTAAATTTTTCGAATTTGAAACTGTATTTAAAAAAAAAATGTTGGTATTGCAATTCCAATATTTATAGTCACAGAATGTAGGGGTAAAATACTTTTTATCAGACAGTTTCAACACAGAATAATATTATATACCGAACTAGCAGCTGGCGCTTAGACTATTGATGCATAACACCGTTCATTTTATTATGTTTCTGGGGCAAGCTTTCGGGTTTGGAATCTGCTATGCCCAGATACAGACATCTTGGGAGGAAGCTGGAATATATCTCGCACGGAAGCAAAAATGCTAAATACGGGCATGGACACTGCTATGGAATCGGGCATCGTGTGAGGATGGCTTTAGCAATGTCATTTTTAATAGTTTTATGTGACAAATACATGTGTCACTAATACTCCCAACACTCAACAGAGCGTGTGGAGTCCAGTCCTTATACAAAGAACTGTGCTCGGATGTTTGAACCAGTTGCCCAAGGGCCGTGTAAGAGAAGGGTCGTGCAACAGTGGGCACCTCACCATGGCAGCTTTTCGCATTGTAGAAATGTATTTGCATTTGCTACCGCCGAGATACAGCACAATGCGTCGACGTGTTTGCATACCTATAAATTTGTATAGTTTTAATAAGGAGGAATGCCGCTATTTGATAAAAACTAAAGATTTAAACGAGACAAAAGTATTTTCTTTCTTGGAGTACAAAAAATGCCACGAATTTTTGACATAAAATCATTTGTGTTCAGATTTTTTTTTTCAAACACAAAAATAAGTTGTTTACATTTTTTTATAGCAATTAGCCCATGACTTCTAATACAAGTGAAAATAAGTCCTATTTCGCCTTAATAGGCTGTAAGTTTTCGCCAAGTATATTCCATAACCATGCAGATTTGACATTAGTATGCGAATGTTACGCATGGTATAATATTTTCTGTTCGAGAATAACATAGGCACTAGTAACCACAAAACTACCAGTATATTGAACAAGCTTAAAATTATGAATTTGCACATTTAAAGAAAAAGCTACAACAAAAAGGTAAATGTACCATAATTTTTGTCAAGACAGTTTTTAAAAGAACTCTCGTTAGTGTGTACAGCATATACCAGATTGGAATAAACAGTTCTCTAACACGACTGACAACTTCTCCAGCAGTTCGAGATAAATTTTGATGAGGACAAGGAAATGGAGACAAGAAAACACAATTTTATTGTTCAAAAAGCTTACTCTTTTATTTATATATTTTCATTATAGGAAACATAATTTAAATAGCAACAGGCAATATTTGATTCTTATCCAAAACAGTTTCAACAAACGAACCCATGCAGACGACCATTCATAATAACAAGTAATAACAGATTACTAATTCATACAACAAAAAAAAAATCGTTTGAAATATTTGATGGGAGCGTATTCTGGGGATTGAAAAATACAACAGAACCCTAAAGCTTTGGCGTACTAATTGATCAACAAGAATACAATAGGGCCAACAGTCCAACATAACGGCAGCTTGTGAAACTGTACGTTATTTACAAAACTCATACAAAATTATGTAACAATACGAATTCAAAATTTGATTAATATGTGTCTTGACTTTGGTTAGAAACATGAAACATATTAGGTTCTTAAAATTTTCTGAAGAAAAAAAAAATAAAAAGTAAAAATTATTCTTTAAAAAATACACACAAATTTTTATAGCGGATCATTACAAAAATTATAGCCAAAATTTGCCTGGTTCACCAAGGTACTTTGAGAAAAAAAGTGCAGTAGGAGGGAAGTAATTCACCCAGAGGAATGAAAATTAGCAAAGGACACAAATAACTAAAGTACTAGTTTCATTAATAATCAAGGAATTTTAAAAAATGTAGTTACATAATTATTCATAAAATACAGCTCCATCACAAAAAAAAGGTTTGGAAGGAATGAGGAGACAAACACTGAAGGATGGCGGTAACAGTCAGCTTAACCTAAATTTAAAAATACACCTCTGTATCAGGCATTCCCATGAAGAGAAGTTTAGCATCAATTCGTCAACACTAAAACACGCTCTGAAATAGTTTTTTTATATAAAATGGGAAAGTATCAAATTCAGTGCATACATAACGCGTTGAATAAGTTTTCACAATGTAAGAGGTTACGAACTATTAAACTGCTTTATATTTTGTGGCATGTATAGTGACAAACTATCTTTAGAGATATACACGTCAGTTCGCAGTAATAATATCAAAATATTTTCATAGTTCAAGATATGGTAGAATACTTACAATGTTTACATACAAGTAGAAAAAGTTATTTCTTAGCGTTCTTTAGTCCAGTTGTCCAAAATATAATCAGGACACACCTTCCCAATATTGTAATCCACAAAAATTACCTAATTAAAAGGCACGCAATTATAAATACTTCAGAAGATGGTTAACAAATAAATTTCTTCAAAATAAATTACTCTGAAGTGAGATTATTTTGATATGCTTCTCATAGACCCCATAACTCAACCTAAATATAACATTATTTTTTAACATTAAATATGTACAGTTCAAACCCACAAATACAAGGAGATCGAAAACAATTTCTTTCACAAACAGTTCAAAGCAAGTGTATTTAATGTGTGTTCTCTAACAATATGAATAAACATTTTTGTTTTAAGAAAAATTCCCCTCCCAAAATTAAGAAGGCAAACTGAGCAATCATGGTAGAAGTATGAACAATAAGAGTGATAATCACATAGCTTCCCTACCACTAAGTTTTACTTAGTATTTCTATTTAACAAGAAGTTTGTTCCCACATCAACCTAAGCACTGATGGATTTATGCAGGCACCTCACAGTGGACTTATCACTAAAACCTCCAAGAGACGGAGCTCGCAAACAACATTCCCTCAATTCAGCACTCAGTTGAAGTAATATACTCGCTCGTTCAACATACAACGGAAATAAATTACAAACTCTGCTTCTCTTGTAAACACGACCTTCCATTACAACAAGATAAAATATATTTGTGCTACTAAATAACAAACATACTCTTTAAATAATTTAAGGATTTCATAATCTGATTATTAACTCGTTTCAGAGGAAAATGCTGTGGAATATTATTTTCCTCCTGTAGATAAAAAAAAAAAACAAAGTGGCCAAAACATTATTTCGACACGACGCTCGACTGTTTTAAAGTCTTGGATATTCAACAAGCGCATACTTTTACTATTAATTTTAAACTTGGTGTATGATAGTAGGGTCTGCACGCTGGCAGGCGATGAGAGACTGTGTTCTCTCCCTCCCAACCACGACAAGACGACAGACGTCGAGAGACAGTCACCGAGCGCGGCGGACGTAGAACTGACAACACCGCCGCCGCACGACAGCTTGGCAACGCCGCTTCATGGACGCGGCTCGCTCCAATGAACTGGCAGGTCCCGCTCGAAGGTGGCGCCGCGCAGCGGGCGGGCCGTGCACTATGTGAGCAGCTTGAAGAACATTATGGCCAGCGAGATGTTGATGAACAGCACAAGCATCACAAGCTGCTGTCTCGAGAACCAGTCCTGCAAACACAAGTGACACACACGAGCGGTCAAAGTTACGTCACGCAGTGTTGCCAAAGTCATAGTCTGTAATTTCTGTACAACATGGAGCTAATATATCACAGGCGTGCTCTCAGGGGGTACAGCTGCACCGCGCAAGTTTCGTAAAATAGATTAAATAAATTCACTATTATTGTAAAAATAGTTTCTAGATTCCAAAATATTTGTGTAAGACGGTTTGTGGTTCATAAAAATACATTACACGTATCAAGAACAAACAAAAGTTACGGTAGTTGTAAAGATACGTGAAAACACAAGCCTGAAAAATTTATCCTATAATTTGTTAATAAGCACAAAGAATTTCACTACTATGGCATAATCTTAAATTATCACAATTTCTTACACTGGTACATTCAATATTTTGAAATTTGAAATATATCAGAGTATCATAGAAATAGGCCTAGCACTAAGCACACGGTGCCAGCCTGTATATTACACTTAATAATATTTTTTCCAGTCAATTAGTGTACATCGTAAATTTGAGAAAAATCAAGTGTTCACTTTTTGAAAAAAAAAGAAATTGAGATCCACAGGATAACACAACAAATGCCAAACTGCATAAGACTACATGTACGTATAACTTAGCTAACTGAAGGCTACAATATTTCGGTTCTGGACAAATTTTCTTTGAATATCTCCAAAATTACTTTTCTGAACATGTGTTTTTTTTTCATATGATAGATTCATTTAAGTATAAACACGAACACAACAGTGTACGTAATAAATACAACGCACAGATTTCACCGTACTAAAAAAAATCGAAGTAAAATGCTACAATAAAATTAATTTTGTGTTGTTTTTCTTTAAAAGACAATTTTCAAAAATGTTCACTTTGCCGTGAACAGCAAGCGCTTAGTTTCGCAGACTTCGCAAACCACAAGCTACCTTTACTAAAGCGCTGCTTGTAGAGGCTTCGGTGCTAATTTAATTTTGGCAGGCATTTAATGTAACACTGTATACTTAACAACACTGGCATTAGCTACTGCACACACAAAGGCAGTCTTCTTTCAGACATGTCAGTCATTAGTACACTCAAACAATGGAATCAGGCATTCACAGACGGGCAAAAAAAAAATAATAATAATAAGAACACAATTTCGGAGCCAGTGAACATACTATTAGTAAAATTTACTCTATTATTTTTAATAGGTAATATTCGGTGACCAAGAAACCGTAGGATATTTTGCAGCGGTATCTGGGCACGAAAAACGCCCATTAAACGCTTTGTGTTAAAAAATACGTTCTCATTTTAAGTACAAGATTTTTTTGTTGAGCTGGGAAATTGTCATAAAAATGTTTTCAAAAATGAGAGTTTTGGCTGCAAAATTTCCCATGCAGAAATTCAAACGTTGATTTCAGGGCGCCTATTCAACTTTATATATTTATTAGCACGCCATAAAGTACAGGCTCACACCAATGGCGCACATACTTGTGCGATAGAGGCTCAGAAGTGACGGAGCTATAAGGGCTACGCTGAAGCGCGCATCAAATGCCACATCACCTCAACAAGCCAAGCACTGAACTAGCATACAAGTTTCCAGCCGATCCTTTTCTACTACGTAGCTTAGGGCAAAAATATTTTCGCGACAAAATCGTGGCCCTACTGATTGCTATTACATTTCATGAAATCGTAATAATTTTAATAAGTGTGATAATTTCAACAAATGCAGACCACAAAGGTTTTAAATTGCCTCTGTACTTTTGCTACAAATTAATACCAACAAAATATGTTAATTAACAGATTTTTAGGCGAAACGGAAATATTTCTATATGCATTTGACTAAAAACTGGGAATTTTGAGTTGTTTTCCTTTTGAACTGGGCCATCTATATAATGGCATAAAACCGTATAAAATTAAGGAAAAAAAAAACGAATTTCTGTGTTTCACCCGCCACTACATTCTGTCGCTGCTCTGTCATAACGGCCACGCTTGGCGCAGTAGCTAGAGCTCTCTCCTCCCACCAAGGCAATCCGGATTCGATTCCCGACGGAGTCGGTCCACGGACTTTCGCATGTGGGAATCGTGCCGGACGATGCTGCTGGTCGGCAGATTTTCCTGCCCCTTCATTCCGACGCTGCTCCATACCATAATGTAACTACTCGCTAATGCTTAAGGCCATGATCTCTCATTTATTTCGAACAATTGCAAATAACTCTAATGCTTTGAAAAAAAATTTGAGACTGTGTACAGTCACACGATACACAATTTTGCCAGAGCATTTTTTAAAATAACGTACCATTTGCTGTCAAAAAACTATTTTGCTCCATTTTGGCTTATTTTGACAGCAAAATCTAAAAATTCGTTTGGTGGATTGCAACAGAAAAATTCAGATACAAACGTTGATATATAAGTGTTAAAACTGCAAGAATGAACTTTTGATACTTGTATTAATTTGCGTTAAATTTTTTTTTCCGAAAAATTGCAAAACCATAGCGGAGGCCTTAAGGTGCCTCCCTAGTTAGGTTAGGTTTGTGTGTGTGAGGTAGGAGCGGTAAGGTTGCCAGTAACCGACGTATGTAACGCATTATCGCCTCTCCGTGCAAGCCACTCAGATGGTGTACAGTGCTTCACTATTACTATTCTTCCACATTGTTTTATTTTTGGGCAGCATAGTCCGAAGTCTAACGCTTGTTTCAATAGTTATGTATTTCGAATCTGATTGTTAATTTTACAGATACGACAGTCTGCAAAAAGCCATCTTTTGCCGTTGGGGGGGGGGGGGGCACAAAATAATGTTTGTAATACGTGTACCTAATCTATGAAACTACAGCGACATAGTTTGAACTGTGTGTTCTTTTCGTAGATACACAGATACAACGTGCGTTAAATAGTTTAGTCAAAAAGAGAATAGTCGTAGCTCGTTGCAACGCATTTGAAGGGTAGGTAGGGTTCACCTCAATTTTCGTCTTTTATCTTTATTTTTATATTTGTACCAGATATTTATTTTTTCTTATTTTATACATAAATTGTGATTAAATATTCATCTTAAGAAATTTTCTTATCTCTCATAGTTTTTGCGTTGGACTTTACGGTTTAAGTACGCCACTAAAACCAACTGACAAAACTCACACTATATAACAATTTTGTTTGCTATGATTTTATATATATAAAAACAAAAACATATTTTTTTTTGTATTTCTAAAAAAAAAAAAATTTGATATTTTTAAAATTTTTCATTTCAAAATTCAGCATTTTTTTATTAAATACAAAAGTATTTTACTTTTTGTATTTATGTATGTCAAATCATAGCCTACAACATTGTTATACACTGCGAATTTTGTCGGTTGGGTATGTCAGTAATAATAATCATGTTTGAAACGATGCAAGGAGTATATTTTTAGCGGCGAGCTGTCCCTTGGTTGGGTCTGCACGCGATTTTCAGTTCTACACTATGTTAACCTTTGAAGAAGAAAAAAGGGGGGGGGGGACAATCAGTACAATGTCTCTCATGATAGTAAATATGTTATCAATTGCTACATAAACCGGGTTTAAATGTTCGCAAGGGCCTTGAAAATGTATAGTTTTTTCCGTGAAAAAAAAAAACTTATCAGTTGCCAAAAAAAAAAAAAAAAAAAAACTTAAACTAACCGGATCTAAATATTTGAAAGGGCATTGAAAATGTATAGCTTTTCCGTGAAAAAAAAATACCTTTCGTATTTTTGCACAAGTTACGCATGGTTCTAAAAGTCCCAAAACTAATTTCATAAGAACCTCATTGTTTGTGGGGCGGGGGTGGTGTTGTATCAGTGCTACCAACTTGTTCTGCAGCTAACTCTTATGAATTGACAGTTTACTAGGAGTTTCTACTTTCAGCTCCAGAGCTTTTCAAGTTGTTCCTGAATGAATTCTAGTTCACGTGCAATAAACTGTGATACGTACAGGTAATTATTTTCATGAACTTCTTGCCAGCAAGGTAACTAAATAATGATAAATTTTATGGAACTACAGTATTTCACATGGTGAATTCTCGACTCAAAATTGAGGGTGGGGAGAGGAGCACATCACTTATTATACAAAAAAATCTTGTTTACTTAATGTACGAGTAATAATTCTGTATGAAGCACAAATACCAAAAAAGATAAGGGGGGGGGGACGATACATAATTTAGCGTTCGCAACATCAGTTTAAAATTGAATGATTTACACGAACAAAATTGAAGCAATGTTATATTGGTTATCATATAATTTACTTTTGTACAGTAGTTCCAACTGTTGTAACTAACAACAAATACATACCCCACACATGCGACAGGACAGATCCAATGATTTCCAACCTTCTGCTGTTTTTTTTTTTTACCATAAATGTCGTCTTTGAATGTTTCTTGCAATGGGACAGAATGACAAACTGTATTATTGTGGACATACGCCTTGCAATATTATGTTGTCCCAGAAATTTAGAAAGAGACTAAGAAAAAATCTTAGTCTCTAACACTTCTGGGACAACATAATATTGCAATGGCGCATGCCCATAATAATACATTCGTCATAAATGTCGGTTGCAGCATTGTTCTCGTGAATTGTAGGTTTCGCAAAGTCAATTTGTATTAGAAAAAAAAAACATTCCTAGACATAGTTTTTGCAAAACTTTCCGAGGAAAAATATTTCTGGAGTAACGTATATCTGAAGGAACAATCTCTGACGCCGAAATTTCGTACATTTAATTGCGGCAGAACATACTACACTTAACAAATGCATCATTCTGGGTAAATTCAGGCTCATAAAGTTGGCTATCATTGTCGAGTGTTGCGGTTTTGTAGACTTTCCACATTACTTTCATAAACGTGTAGATTTAAAACGGTGTTCCTATCGTATATTTATTTAGCCTACCAACAACACTAAACATAATATGTATGTCCACATATAACGTTTTATACGTGAAAATATGTTTAAATTATTTTAAGTTACGAAGGGGGCAACGCATAATTCCCCCTCCCCCTTGTGCCGCCCTCCCTTCCCCGAGGCTACGTCTACGAACACAGCAACATTTTCTTCTAGTAGTTTTAGAATGGAATTAAAACTCGGTTGTTTTCGCTAAAGAGTAGGATAGTGTTGTTGGGACGACTGAGGAAGTTATTGTTTCGCCAATGAACAAAGTTGTGGCCCGCGCAAGGTAAGGGGACGTAATTAACTAAAATTACAACGTGTGTCAGCCCTCGCCCTTGGGTTATTCATAGAGCTGGCAACATCTCACGCCGCACTGGGTGCAGGCAACCGAGTCACGGAATGGGACAAGTCAACTCGTCCGCCGAACTAGAGCATCCCTCTGTTTCTCATTGTAGAAGCTGCCCACTGAGAAGTCACGACTTTGTAGAAGGCCCTGCTAGAACTCTGTTGTCATCAATTACTATCTTTACGTCGCTCGTCTACGTAAATATTCCAATGTTACCTTCTTGACAAACACAAGTAATCGGCAAATTGAAATGTTTAGCTAAATACCCGCCATTGCTAGAATTTTCTTGAAGTCAATAACTAGCCAAAATGATAAAAACTTACGTTTTGCAAAACATATGCTGCATAGTACAAACAATTTCCAATATTTCTAGGTAAGGGTTTTGCAATGTCTGCTTTCTTTCAGGATTAAAAAAAAAATAAACTCACAAATACACTATAAATAGGAACTCAGTTTTTAAAACGTAAGTTAATACATATATCCAAAATTCATTCTTACGGTTTTAACACTTGTATATCATCGTTTGTATCTGAACGTTTCTGTTGCAATACACCAAAATGAAGCAAAACAATTTTTTGCTAGGAAACCGAACATTATTTTTAAAAATGCTCTGAGAAAATTGTGTATCGTACGACTGTACGCAGTCTCAAATTTGTTCAAAGCATTTGGCTAAAAAATATTTCAGTTATTTGGAATTTTCTGAAATAAATAAAATGATACGGCCTTAAGACGCCCGCCTGATGGCCGTATGTTAGTGTGAGAGAGGCACGGCGCCAAGGGCGATGTTGACCGGCTCATCTGGTGCGGTATCGTCTCTACCGCAAGATACTGAAACTACGTGCAGTGGTATCGTAGAACACTCGCCTGGCTGACACTTTCAGTGGTGACCCCGTCTTTTTATTGGTGGACATTTTTAAGCAAAGTCCATTGCATGTTTCTAGAGTAGTTTCACACGAATCACGTGAGTAGTTTTTCAGATATAACAGTTTGAAAAAAACTGTTTTTTGCCATTTTGAGCAGCTCCGAAATGATTTTTCTAAACGACGTGATGTTTTGAAACGACTGTTCAGTCATTGTTTGGAGTGTATTTTTTTACGTACATTGACAAATTGAGTGTATACGGGATACTTTCTTAAAAAGACAGTATTTACGAACACACTACAACGCATTTTAAGCGCGTCGTATGAGAGGCCCTTAAGGCTATTCAAGACTACTGGATATCACGGGATACTTTCTTAAAAAGACAGTATTTACGAACACACTACAACGCATTTTAAGCGCGTCGTAAGCGAGGCCCTTAAGGCTATTCAAGACTACTGGATATCAGCACACTCTCATATTCTTATGAATCTCGGAATATATGCTCTGAACCACGTAAATAGACAGCTAAAGCGGTCGCAGACACTGTATATAGGCTAGTGCGCGCTCCCTGCGTGCTTCAGTCTGAGGAAGGACGTGGAAGTATGAGGTTACGTCGCTTGAGCTCTCCACCCACATAAGAAAGGCGAGCATAAGAAATCATCGCGTCGAAGAAGATGACGCACACTTGTTACTGCACACGTATACCAAAATGAGTCGACAGTTCGTGTTGCTGTAAACTTGGTATCCTTGTAATCTGGATGAATGCTGATATTGGTCAAAAACAAAATATTTTAATGAAATAAAACGGTATTAATCTTTTTGGACCTAAGATGTTGCTTATTTTCGACATTAAAAACCTTATTTTCAGCAATATTTGAAAAAAAAAAATACGAAGATGCATCCATTCATGTTATAATAACTTTTGTCCATTAGGCCGCGACATCTAATCTTAAGAGTAAATTGTTTCATTTTAGTATAAGTCTGATAATTTTCCTTAGATTTATGCGCCTGTAGTCATACATGTTGTGACTCTGACATGCTGTTATTTGAATACTATGAACGCCAAAAATTTTTCCATAAGAGGAAAACGCAGTCTCAAGTGATGCATACAGAACTAACATAATTTCGTACTGAAATAAAACTATTAATTTCACTCTTGAACGGCCTTAAAGGCCCTCACGAATTAGTGAAAGTTGCGACGCGAAGTCTTATCTCTTTGCACGACCGAGTGACGCGGCCAACCAAACACAGCAGAGGTGGTTTTATCACCAGCCACTTGTGATGTCACGACGCAAAACCCACCATCCACGTCTTCACTTCCTATTTACTCAAGATAACGAGAGCTTCGCGACCTTATAACAAGTAAATAGATCTAGTTTTTTATTTCCCTACCTGAACAACATCTGAAGATTCGGCAGGCACGTGCCCATGTCAACAGAAGCTTCACGACCATAGAGGAAGTAAAGTATTCAAGAGTGGACACGGCCACGTTAACCAACGAGCCACTAAAAAGGGGGCATCATTCACCGGCAACTTCGGAAACAAAAACTTTTTAGTTTACAGGTTGGCAACAAAAATACGTTATCTAACCTCTTGTTCAAATTTTTGGGGAAAGTATAACATTTGTACGCCCATTCTGCGCATGAATGAACAGAATCACAATCGTAGAACAGGGGTACCTCTTGATCTTCCCCATTATTATAAAATTTAATTAGAATAATTCCACAAACACAGAAACAATTTTACGATTTGTAGCCATCACGAGCAGTCACGAGGTCGCGAGTCTCATGGTAGACAACTTAACCGAAAAGTTATTGTAATCTAAAATGTGTATTACTATAAACAAATAAAAATCTAATATATACGCAATAAATGCTTGACACTCTCGTATCATAAACCACCAAACATTGTCTTTATATTACACATAATGTTTACTTTGTGATGTTGTCGGTGCATGATGCCCTTCAAATTAGTGGCCCTAGCCGCCCTATCCTGTGTCCACCCCCCGTTCACGACTGTAGGGATGGACGAGGACGTTACACGGGGGCAGCGTTGCCAACCTTGAGTAATGCCAGGATCGTACAATTGTCCCGAAAAGATCGTACAAAGCCCGCACTGGATCGTACATTAACAAAAAAGAAGAAAAAGGAAATAATTTCTGTAGACTATTGAATGCGGAGATAAGACTTTTAAAAACACAAAAAAAAAAAAACATTTTTTTTAGTGTGCAAACTAAATTATCAGTCAGTAGAACCAAAATATACACATAAGTACAAAAAATTATAAATTGAAATTCCCAAAAATTTAAAAAGTGGAATTACAGATGTCCAGATAACTCTGAGAGAAAAATAGTAATGCTAAAGTGTGTTTCGTAAAAAAACATCCATTACTTTAGAGAAACATGAACACAGTTGTGCTCGGAGTACGAAAAATTCAAACGATCGCACAATAGTCGTACAATCCTATGGCTGGATCGTAGATCGCAATAAATACGAAATTATCGTATTTGTACGATTAGGATCGTACTGTCGGCAACGCTGCACGGGGGTAGCATAAGGTCGGAATTTTGGCGAGGGGAGTAGAGCCAATCGGGAGAAGAGGTAGTCAACAAATTAGCCAGCCGCCATACTGTTTTAACCTCAAAAGTACACATCAGACTGGTATTTTTTAAGGTAAATGAACGTATTATGCACTTTAAATGATGTTTAAGGTAGAAAACTCTATATTTTAGACCTGATTACACACCTCCTAATTAATATTTCCACAATGTTTTAGTTAGTCGGCCATATTGTTCACAGCCACATCAGCGTTTGTTTGGTTACACTCCTGACGAGATGCTCCATCTGGACTCTTCTAACATCTTTGGGACGTTAAATATAAGAAATTCGATATATCGATAGATGGATACAAGGAGAATCGATATTTTCTTCTCTACATAAAATCTAAGGGCCGTGGCGGTGCAGTGGTTAGAATATTAGCCTGCTACAACGGAATCCGGGTTCGATTATTCCCAGAGGACACTAACACGATTTTTTGCATGTGGGAAACGTGGCGGACGTTGCCACTGGCCAGTGGGTTTTCTCGGGAATCTCCTTTTTCTCTCCGACCCTTCACTATGGCGTTGTCGCATATTCCTCACCTCATGTTCCTCCTCAACAGCGCTAAAGACCTAGATGGTAAGCGCTGAGAAGAATCTCTTCACTTAAGGGGAATGATAACCTTTATTCAAATTGTATTATCAAAATTTTCTCTTGGACAAATCATAGGATATAGTATTGGTAAACTGCTTGACGTAAATAATAATATAATCTTTCATTAATTTGTCATGCAGAATCATTGAACGAGAATTCTTGGAAGTTAATCTATAGTTCTCTTGAAATGATTTGAATTTTCGCCATTTTCAGCAGCGTGAAAATAAACTTATACATGTAACGTTCTTGCGATGCTCTTACTAAGTCAGTCTTACGCACGCTGAGCAGTTTTCCAGTGAAGTTGTAATGGCCGAAGTTCTTCACAACGTTCGGTAACCTGGACATGCGGCTACCTTGATATCACTTGGCGAGAGTCAAATGTAGTAAACCTCTTTGCAAGTAGCTCAGGGTAGAAAATACATTTCAAGATGGCGTGTACTGAACCCTGTTAAGGCCATGGTCTTTCATTTATTCCAAACAATTGCAAATAACTCGAATATTGTTTTACCAAATGCTTTGAAAACATTTGAAACTGTGTTCAGTCGTACGATACACATTATTGGCCGAGCGTTTTTTTTTTTTAAATAATGTAGGCTGTTTGCTAGAAAAAAATAATTTTGCTTAATTTTGGCTTATTTTGACAATAAAATGTGATATTTCAGGGGTAAAAATCTAAAAATCCATTTTGTGTTCTGCAACAGAAAAATTCAGAAACAAACGATGATATATACGTGTTTCAAAACGGCAAGAATTAATTCTTGATATATGTATTAGTTTGCGTTAAAAATAATTTCGAAAGCACTGCAAAACTTAAACGCGGCCTTAGAAGGAATGATAGCCCCCGAAAGTCTTAAGACACACATTGTGATGTGAAGGCACTGCGAAGGTCATAGGAGAATCTTTGCAGTTTTCACGGGAGTTAATTATCGAGGTTCAAAGAACTAGCCTGTATGGTGACGCAGCACATAATGTGACCTTCATTCACACCTCTCAGCTTCATCGTCTCGAGTTTCTTGCACTCGGTAATGGACCCTTGTAAAGTGGCGTTCACAACTGCGAAGCGAGGTATTGACGTATTCATCAACGTTCATGACTCGGGAGATCATTACCGACATACAGTGGACTATTCAGAATAGAGTGAGCACCACAAGGACCTCATTAAGGATGTTCAAGACGGGAAAAATTACAATTTCATATTTGTATGAAATAACCTTAGTTTGATAGACGTCACTTGATGGCACGTTTTCCTCTTACAAAAATAAATAGTGTTGCCCGTTTTCTCATAACGGCATTTCAAAGTTAAAATTTGCAAATATTTATTTCATACAAAACTTGAAAACCAGTAATCATTATAAAACGAAATAATTCATACTGTAACTACATGTACCGAGCTAGTGTATGAAGTATGTATAATCCAATTTAAAAATTTTGCATACTTAGAAAAAAAATTTAAATTAGGTAATTTTTTGGATACTTTTACAATTTTTTTTAAATACAAAATATTATAAAATGGGGTTTTATCCTACTCAAGCTGTAGACCGTGACATAATTTGTTGATGTGATTTTATTCCTTTCATTATAATTACTGGTTTTCAAGTTCTGTGTGACGTTAAAATATGCATATTTTGACTTTAAAATGTTATTACGGGAAAAAACTGGCAGAGTTAAATTTTTATCGTAAGAGGAAAAAGTACTTTCAAGTAATATATACAAAACTAACCCTATATTATAAAAATATAAAATTATAATTTTTCTCCACTTGGAACGCCCTTAACATGCATTAAGGCGGTGGTCTGCTTCACTGGAAGGATAGGAAATAACGTTGTATAGGCGCTATACGTGTGTTAAAATAGGGACAACTATAGTACGTTTGGCTGTCGATATTATCTTGACTGTTACTATAAATATATGCTCTGGGGAAGTAACAATGCTGCGTAGAAGGAAGAAAGTTCTTTTCTCCTCCTTCAAAACGGATTGTTATGTGAACAATCCAGACAGGACCAACAACCAAACAAAATTTTTTTCCTTATGTTACCGGGCTAACAGTACCGCCAACAACACTACTCAGCTCTTTCAGAGCCGAAGCGACAATTACAAGGGGTTCCAGATACTACTGTAACATTGAATGATGTTTAGTGTTTGTTTTTCAATTATACGTGTATATTGGTGTTAACATAATGGTTAATGAACATCAACAAAGTTCTACAGTAAAGAAAAGAACTGGCTCAGTAACAAACAAAAAAACATAAAAACAAAAAGGGAAATATCAGGTAAGGACCACTCAAGATGCAGTGCGATGTCAAAAATAATGGATGAAAGAAAAAGGTCAACACAAATGAACACTGCAACAGAGATGGTCTGTAGACAAGGAGAATAAAATCACAGATGATAATAGTAGCTTCCCTTCGACGACAACAGATGCGACGTTTGGGAAACCGTTACCTGTTCCCGTCTTCAGGCACACGAACAATCTGAGGAACATCAGCAGACTGCGTGCCATTTTTGTCGTTTTGACTTGTCTACGACCAACTCTGTTGCGGTACTTTCTTGTGTTATCCCAGTTCTTTTCGTTCATCATTACGGGGCCGCGGCATTATGGGTCGGAGTAATCGCCTCCCACAAAGACGAACCGGGTTCGATACCCGGATATTCGCATGTGGGAATCGTGCTGGACGATGCCGTCTGCCGACGGGTTTTCTCGGGGATCTCCCGTTTCCCCCGCCCCTTCATTCCGGCGCTGCTCCATACTCACCCACCAGCGCTATACCTCGATGTTGAGCGCTGACCAAAATCTCTCTCTCTCTCTCTCTCTCTCTCTCTCTCTCTCTCTCTCTCTCTCTCTCTCGCTCTCGTCCATCACTGTCACCAATGTCATGCTTCTTGTTTAATTCTTGTCAGTTTGATTTTTCCTCGTGGGTTTCCTGAGACTCAACAACATTGGCTAGCAGTTGGGCATATACATCAAACCCAAAACCAATCAGTCAATATATAAATACAGGCGGTTTGGAATAAAGTGAGCACTCAAAAAACCCTACTAAAGTTCTATTTTCAGTCCAATTCATATCTTTCCGCGCGTAACGGATAATGACGGGAAACGTCTAACCTCTCTGGACACGTCACTTGATACTTGCGCGTGCAAGATAAATTGTGCAGTCGGTAGCTATATATATATATATATATATATATATATATATATATATATATATATATATATATATATATATATTTAAATTGATAAAATAAAGTATATTTATTATATGAAATACAATTATGTCGATTTCCGTTAATTTTGTTTCGATATTGTTGCATTTAAATAGGAAAATACACGGAACTTCATTGCGTAATGTCGTTGCCAACCAAACAAGCAGTAAGGGGACTATAGTTAATGCTGAATTATATGCAGTAATGGCTAGTGATATTATTCTAGGGTTAAATTTTTAGTGCTCACTTTATTCCGAATGACCTATAGCAGTTACTGCCCACAAGAAGCTGTCAAACTTTACTGAAGTTACATGAAACGGAGTGCCTACCTACCCGTGCTCTCCACTTGTATGGACTCGTGGTTCGTGTCAGAGCAGCAAGACAAACACATCCTGTATTTGCAGAGTGAGCTCACACACTTTGCTTCAGCGACCAGATAAGAAGGATAGCTGTGCACATTCTAAAGCCGCGTACACACGAGCGCGATCCGACACACGTGAACTCCGTGTAGCAATAGTTTCTTTCCAGCGGCTGAAACCGTCTGAGCCAAACTACGGATGGCAATATCAAGTACCAAGCATGTTGAAAACTATATCCAGCGCTTATAGGGGAAGTAGTGTCGCCATTTTGGTACTTATGACGAAAAATACAAAGTTCTTGTTTTAGAATAACTTCTGAACATTTAAAGAGGGAAGGGCACATAATTCAGAGTTATAGCATCAGTTTAAAATTGTAGGTTTCTCTA
The DNA here is from genome assembly GCA_003012365.1 of Medauroidea extradentata. Lineage (NCBI taxonomy): Eukaryota > Metazoa > Arthropoda > Insecta > Phasmatodea > Phasmatidae > Medauroidea > Medauroidea extradentata. The sequence continues at coordinate 27,009 of PNEQ01032791.1, forward strand.
AGCCAATAAGCAAAAATAAAAAACAACCATATCAGACAGTAGATTTTGCCAACTTTCTGAGGAAAAATCTTTCTCGAGTAACGTATATCTGAAGAACAATCTCTGACGCCGAAATCTAGTTCATTTAACTGCGGCGCAAATGCATAATTCTGGTAAATGTTTGCTCATAAAGTTGGCAAATATTATTATCTAAGATTATTGTTTTGTTGTTTCTAAATGTCACTTTAAAAGACGTGTAGATTTCAAATGGTGTTTAAACAGATTACATATCTACCAGACACTAATGTAACTACCTTTGCTCGCATGGTCGGCGACTTCTGTAACTTCTACATACACGCTGAAACTAGGCGTTCTTGCGATCGGACGTATAGACAGTTGGCACGAAAGAGCCTTAGAAACTTCTTCCGTTCAGTTATTTTATAGTTTTCTACCACTTTTTAAGATAAACACAGCACTCTTAACTTCTCAATACAGTTCAATCTGTACACTTTGTTATTTACTTACACATTTGAAGGCCCAATAATCAATATGTTGATAACGGTATTTTAGACAAAGTGGTGGTCAAAAGTGTTCGCTTTATCGCGAACCAGTGTCGGCTCGTGGGTTGTTGCCAGGTGGGGCTGCAGATTGTCGGAACTGTAGACTCTTGATGAACGCGCCGTAGACCAACGATCATGAAATATTTGCCGGCTACTAGATGTGTTGTGACCACTCAGTAGTAAGTGGCTCCTGCACATCAGCCTGTCAGTGTCGGTTCGTGGGTTGTTGCCAGGTGGGGCTGCAGATAGTCGGAACTGTAGACTCTTGATGAACGCGCCGTAGACCAA
>PNEQ01032792.1:0-27843 GCA_003012365.1 Medauroidea extradentata
ATCAGCTGACATATCGTCGGTATACTGCCAAAAGTGATTGAGTCATAAATGCTATTTCGTTTAAAAACAGTATTAAATTGTAGATATTAACAAAAATGTGGTATGTTACTATACTGTGACACAACAGTACGAAACGACGAATAGACTTTAAACTTGGGCAATTGTTCGTGAACAACATATACATATTCCTAGCATTTTTTAATTTTATCTCATTTTGACATTGTCACATTTGGCAGTAAACCGACGGATATATCATCTCACTAATCTCAGGTTTGGGGCACCAAATACGTTTCCACGAAACCTTTACCCTCTGAAACTTTGTAATGTCAATAAAGTTAAAGTGAATATTTTGACAATATATAATTAAGGGCACCGTCACCAATGGTTGTGTACAGGGTAAACAGATGTTTCTCATTCGATTAACCTCTTACCTTAGGTGTCTGTAACTACCCCAGAACGTCAAATTGGCCGTTTTATAAATAAGGCCCAGGCGAAGTCGCTGTTAGTGGCAGGGACAAACTTATGACTGCTTTTCGCGTGGACAGCTATAGCTACTTATCCTGCTGCAGAATTAGTTCAAATAGCCGCTTGGACATTCTAACACTTGATGACTGAAGTACCAATCTTGTGTACAAAGAGGTTTTTCAATTAAAGTAAATATTATCAGTTACGAATAATACTCGCGAGCAAAGCCACGGGGGACTGCTAGTGCTATATAAAATTACTACATACGCAGAAATAAAGGTATAAGGGTTAGATAAATGTTTCGAATTTATTTCAATCAGATAAACGGATCTTAAGAAGTAAAATATTCTAAATCTACAATTTACCCTGTTATTGAAAGTAGCATTCGTAAGAGATCACGTTACAAATATTCATACCTATTTTTCATAATTTAACAAAACAAAAACTTTGGTAAACATCAGAACGGCTCCTAAGTTTTTCGAACATTAAACTTAAAACATTCGATAGTGTTAGTTCTCAAAATGGCAGACACTTGAGGTAAAGTTACCCAGTATGCAATGCTTTTACTAAAAACTGCCTTTGCACCAATTTTCGTTCAGACTAGATAAACAACTCTTGAAGTACATAGCATTAAAATTATTATTAAACTATTTTTCAAAATAGTAGACACAACATATTTTGTTACTAAATAATTATTTACTTTTATTATAAATTACTTGCCACACACATATTTAGGTCAAATTCAGATAAACGGTTCCTGAATCATTGCACGGATAACATCAAAATTTCGGATGTCGCTATTTTTTGAAATGGTGGACATGTGAGGTTACTGAACTGTGATTGTAACGCGAACAGTAAATGTCATTGTAACAATTTGCGTCCAAATCGGATGACCGATTACTGAGATATTGCTAATGAACGTTTTAACGGTCGCACATTTTTTTTAATATTCACCAAATAATTAAATAAGAAATGTGAGGTATCCTTACTAAATTAGACACAAATCGTGCAAAAAGTTATTACAGAAAATACACGCACACATGCAAACCGGAACGTGATCTTATAAGCATACTTTTGTTTCGAAAAGAAGACTTACATACGAGACACCACCCGTGATGGAGAATATTCGTAATGCGAATTGAGGTAGGAAAATAGAAGAACCCGGAGAAAAACTTTCGGCAACGTCTTTATGAGTACTAGACACGAAAAGTTTATGATGATTCTAATCTGGGTAACTTGTTGTATCTGGATGGTTGAAAGCTGACTAAACATCCACCGGCTCATAAATATCACTAAAAATTGCATCACAAAGTATAAAAAAAACTATACCGCTCACTCTCATGTTTAAATTTATACTCTCTATGACAATAAGAAAACTCTTGAGTGAACTTAATCTTGATCCATGTTTGTACTAAACTCCCTCGTGCTGATTTAGGTAGTCGAATATTTCTGATTTTAAAAATGTATCACGATTATGTTCTTTCTCCTTTCCCAAAGAAAGTATAAACGTTACAGATGCATACTAGCTTTGTACATGCATTTTTGCAGAAAATAAACATGTGACATTTCCATCCGACCTCTGTAGAAAGAGAGTTCGCACTAACATGGGTCGACATATATGCTCCCAGCATGCGGGAGATAGAAAGCGCCAATTCCCTTTTGCAAACAGGTAATTTCCTTCCTTGTGTCTTCCCGGGGTAGCGGCTCACTTCAAATATCCTCCGCGATCAATTATTCAAGGCAGTGTTCCTGTTCCGGGAAGTGAGCCCGTCACGTTTTCGAGGACACGAGCAGCTTACGAAAACGTAGATTGTTTAGTATACTCGGTAGTATTGATCACACGATCGTATTTACTCAATTGTATGTTTGAAGGTGTTTTACCGAGCGCACAAAATCTCCAAAAGTTGTATGTTGGCGGCCTATTAAAAATGTGGTGAAATCTAAGTCACCGTATACCGAATTCAGTCAATGCAGAATAGCCTTTTGTAGTGGTACGATGTCAGTATATTGCATTATGATTGCGTACTGGTAAAGTTTACAAGGCTAACCACCGAAAACAGATTTGCTTATGTGTGCACATGCGTGTTTACACTCTCTTTAGTGTTTTTCGACTGCTTGTGGCAAACTACCCTGCTCCCATGCAGGGTAAACCAGAATAGATCCGATGAAGAAATCGAGTTGAATATTTAGATCTTTCGCATGTAAGTGCAATGTACTCGCGGCAGATTTTCGAACGTCTTTGGGGTTATTTCAACTCTATCGAGTGGGTCGAGTATCGAGTAACGTTTTCGTAAGCCGTAGAGAGGAGAGAAAACTGAAACACCCCCTCTCTCTCCATCATCTTCCCATGCTCTCGTCGCAAGAAGTGCGTCGTCGGCTAGCCGGAGGACGGCTCATCGATTCTTGGGACGTCGGCGGAGGTCAACAAGTCGCTGGGTGTTCCCCTCCCCCTTCCAACAGAGTCGATGACTCGCATCCCCACTGCGAGATATCGATCCGATAAGCCATGTCCCACGAGTGCTCGAAGGTTTTTGGGGGACCCTTTTGAAGGAGGAGGGAAGGAAAGACCCTTAATTGCCCCTGAGGTAATCCATCTCCGTTCGCACATCAGGGGAGCTCTCGGCTTCTGGCCACGAAATCATCCCCGAATCGCACGAGAGCGGATAGCGCCAACAAGGAATTGAAGGGAGTTGGAGTTAAAAGCATACCAACTGTGGTGTAACCCGGTGTTAAAACTTTTTATTACCGTGCCTCCGTTGACAATCATTGACAATTACAATAAACTTGTGCCGTCTCTCCTTTTTACAAAATAAATATGAGAAATAAAAATCAGTAAATACATTGAATTTTATTAATGTAATATTTAGTGTAATGTAATACTATGAGTGTTGATGCGATGCTTCGCGATAATAACAGGATTTAATACAGCAAATGTAATTTCTATGTAGTGTAGGCGTATATATTTCAATTTGCTGTGATAGTTCAATTATTCCTCCTCCAAAGCTACCATCGCATTATTTTCAAAGCATTTATATACCTCCCCCCCAATCCCAACAACGTTTTTCCCCACTAAAGGGGCTTACAATATTGAAACACTGGTCCACCCATTACGAGCAATGATACCCTGATGCCTCGATCCCCAAAATCCACTCAGATTTGGACTAATAGTTGAGGCCATTTTCAAAAATGTATTGTTATAAATTTCTGGGTACTTCCTGGCCTGATTTTCTGCGGCCTACGTGCATAATATCATCAGCGAAAATATAGTTTCGTCACAGGAGGAATCTAACGAGCTGGTAAAGTGCTTTTAAAAAAGCACTGGGCTTGCGTTCCAGATGGCACGCACTTGGTTCTCGGTCCCACTTTAAAATTTGTTTTATTTTTTGTTGACCGCAACGTTACTGAATATAAGCCAAAGGTAAAACGTAAGAACACCGGTAACTGAAAAGTCGTACCATTACTTAACTGTAGTACGTACGTGAATAATGAATATCATTAAACAACAATGGGGAACTAACTTCATGTATACCTATACGTAGTATCATTCAATTTAAAATAATTGCCTAGTATTTAATAACGATAAATAATACAATATTACATGTTATTATACAAATTGTACGGTAACTGAAAACGATTTTATTCTGCGTTACTAAGTCAGTTTTCACTATTCTGTTACAGAAAAACAGTTAATATAGATTTGCGCAGAAACTATGACTAATGATTCGTTACACGTTCGACAAGATAAAGAATGCGATGTTGGCTCACCCTTAAAAATTGCAAGTCGTTTAAGAGGTATTTATAAGAGCTCTTTTAAAACTTGCATGTAAGATAGTTTACAGGAACTTATCGCAGAAGTGAGCAGTAATGGAAAAACCGCTTGGTCCAAGTTCGACTGTTGCGTCATGAATGCTCATTATTTACGACAGAGATAATATGGAATATATATTGATGTTCCGCGTGTCATTCTGTATACTACAGAAGTATTTAAAAATGTATTTTCTTCTTCACATATTCTACGTTAGTCATTTCAAAATTCTAAATATAGTACGCTCTTACTCTAACCTAATACCTTACTACCACTGTTATGAAAATCATATTATGGACGTAGGTTCAAATTCAGAACAATCTAAACATGAAAATACGTCTACTCGGCATAACATACACGAAATAATACCTGTACTTGGAGCGCAATAAAGGACTTCCTCCGAGCTGTGTTGTCACATTGTGTGTGAGAAATGATGTCGTACATTTTTCCATTAACATTTTCGTCTCCAGTTTAGCCGCGGTATCGGGTGATGTGCCTATTATACGGCCGTTTCTGTACACCCTGAATGTAGTTTGTGGAGAAAAATATTTTTGTTTGTACTAATATCACGGTCTAATATGGCGCTGCAAAACAGTAAGACGTCTGAATTTCCCTATGCCATAATTCTAGTCCCGCATCTGCAGCCGGCATAAATAACTCAGGAGATAAATGGGCCTCGGGGGAGGGAAGAGAAAAACGTAAAAGCGCGACAAAACGCAACCCGCAGTGAAGAGAAGAAATAAAATTTTAAAGAGACCACGGCTGGAGTTCTTGCCTCATGGCTCATATTTTTCCTCGTTAAAATTTTCTTGCAAGGCATTCGTGACAAAGGTACCAGCCGTAAGCGTCTCTGTGGAACACTTTGAACGTAACGCATATACAATCAGTTATGACGATAAAAACTTATTTCATTCAACTGCAACATACAATTTGTGAGTAAAGAATATTTGAAATGATAGCAAAACAGCGGCGGAGTTGTGGAATGATAAGGCAGGGGAATCAGGTAAGTTCCCAGAAAACCCCGCCGCCCTATGGCAACGTCCAACATATTCACTACGTGCGAAATTCGGTTACGACCCCGCTGGGAATCGAACACAAATCAATGTGGTGAGAGACGAGTGGATTGGTCTTACCACCGTACGCCGATGCCTCCGAGTACAGAACAGGTAGTAGTACAAAAGCGAAATGACGGTGACTTTGATCCGCATTTTTTGTCTGTTATTGCCTGTACGAGTCTCTTGAAACCGACAAGTGTATTTGTTGTCTTCTGCATGCTGTACAATATTTCCTATTGGCCATGTATCGTTTTCGCGTGTTTGTATGCAGCTTCTGATTGGCGAATGACATCCTGCCATGTTTCTAACTAGAACGGCTTAAACCGAAGAATACACGATTGAACTGTTGCTGCTTAAGTTTGACAGTGAATATCGTAAAGTTTAACCGATAACTGAAAACGTAGCTCCCATGATGCAATTCACAATTCACCAGTTAACCGCCATCTTGATTCTGTTATTTTTGGCTGAACTTAGACAGTAGCCTCGCTATTGTGTACGTTTGAGTTTTAATTTTAGCAACGCAACTTCTTATTGCTTTAGTTTTTAACTGTGTAAACCCCTTTAACAGTGATAGTTTTGCTTCTGCATTCTCGGGTATTCTGTGTCAGAGATTCGGGAGCTATCGACTTCCAAAAAAACCCAAAATATAATTTCGGGCTGATTCCTCGTAGCATACTTAAACGATCAGCACTTAGTATTCGTTTGTACGTGTAATATAAAATGAGTGTGCATGCAAGCATTCACAACCTCGTCCGTTAAGACTCGACATCAGTCGTCATATTGAATTTCTTTATTTTTCGCTCTGATGAAATTTTGAGAAGAAAAATGTGAACTTTGCTACTATAACATCAATTTTATTTTACCTTGCGCTACAATAACAGCATCGCAGTTGAACTTTTAACGTGTATTTAAGCCACAATCAGTCGAGCAATTTTTTTTATATTCTTAATCTGCTCGACTGATTGCGGCTTAAATATACGTTAAAATTTCAACTGCGATGATTTTATTGTAGCGCAAGGTAAATAGTATTGATACTACAGTAGCAAATTTCACATTTATCTTCTCAGAATTTCACTAGAGCGAAAAATAAAATTATTAAATGTAACGACTGATGTCGAGCCTTAAGTACATGACAGAGAAGGTGAAATTTTTAACTCTGTAACGTACATAAGTAACATATACTGGTGATTGTAATTCCAGCTTTAATTAATTGTACGGATGTGACACACAACTCAGTTATAATATATTTTTTTCCTTCCTTTTTTGATTATAAGTCTACCAAAAGTATTAATGTGCCATTATCTATTACCGACATTTGGACTAACTGAAGAAACTTTCTCGCACGTCTAGAATCTTTGCTCTTGTGAATCGAGCCCAAAAAGCCTAACGTTCATACGTATGTTAACTGCTGTGAATCCGGCCATAAATTATCTAAATACGCAACATTTTCAAACACAGTGACTGACCAGAATAATTATTATATCTATCAGTGACTGTGCTAATTGCTCTTGGTGAAAGAGGGCAGGGGCGAAATACTCAAACTGGGTGGCCTTTAAGTGAGTCGTGGTGTTTTGGAGGATGATGTAGGATACCTTGGGGGGAGTTTATATTTACTGACCATATGGTTATAAATGCAACGTTAGGCTTCTAGAACAAATACGCAAACACTCATAACTTACCATAGTGTGTATTTCATAAATGTTTTAATGAATTTGGCCTAATTATTCGTCCACTTGAAAAAATTATTACATAGGAAGTCTGTGGGCCGTTTTCACCAGTTTCTGTTAAAAGTACAACTAACATAAGTTATGTAACACGTGTAAAGTACGTTTTAAGTATGTTAAACTTGATTTTGTAATGTTAACTAACATAGCTGTTAAAAATAAAGTAGCATAAAGTGGCTGATATTTTACTTTTGTAACACACCCTACCCATTGTAAACATTTTATAACATAAACCACTAGTTGTGTGAAAGGGGTGAAAGGGGGAGAAATGTATTCAGTTCATTAAAATATATAATTTCTTCTTGTGAGACCTCAACTCTCGTCAGAACAGCTATGTTATGCAGCACTGCTGTAGCAACAATGATTACCAGTGACTTCTGTATGTCAGTTATTATTCCAGTTAACAACCAAGGAGAATACTTTTTGAAAATTACTAATGTCCTTTCTATGAAGTTCATTGTCCTGAGATGTGTAAATTAAACGAGATCTTTTTACAGGATGTCCAAATTGTGATAAAAAGTAAGCTTATCATCAGGGAACATTAATTATCTTGTCCGTAATTCTGCTATTGTAGATGAAACGTTATGAACTGTTCTGAATACAAAAGTTTTTCATACACCAGACAAGTCTCTCACAACTAATTGGTGACCTGAATTCCAAACCATGCTAACTCCAATCTGTAAGAAATATCAATAACAGATCATATCTACTTCGGTTGCATTTATATCTATCTTGAATCGGTTACTATTCAAAATACAATAATTTGACTATTTTTATAACATATTTCGGATAGAAATAAATTCACACAGTGAATACATTGTTTTTTTTTTGCTACTTTTTAGATTGGAGTTAGCGTGGTTTGGAATTCACGTACACAATTGGAAGGACCCCGTAACATAAAACCGCATTGCAACTAGTAGGCCTAATTGCTGCATAGGAGAGGGAGGTATATTCCAGTTTATTACATAATTTAACGTAGGCTCTGTTTCAGATAGCAAGTAGCAAGGCAGTAGAAAAACAGGTCTGGACACTCGCCTGGAAACTTAACCCCTTGTTGTTTGGCTACACTTCACCAGATACCGAGAGTGTTGTGCGTCTTTGGCGTTGCAATCAGGGCGATCAGGCTCAAACTCCGCCCACTTCCCTCCCACTATTTTCCAATGTATACATTATGAACAATTTATCAAAACGTATTATTATATCAATTTATGAAATACTTCCTTCACTCACAATCCTAAAGCATGACTCCAGCAATCTTTTTTACCTTATAGTGAAAACACTGGGAAAAAATGGGCGGAGTTTGAGACCGACCGCTCTGATTGCTACGCCGAAGACGCACAACACACTGAGTAACTTGACGAACTACAGCCACACAACAAGGGGGTCAAGCAAAATGTATTGGTAGATAGGCGAGTGTCCAGACCTGTACTTCTACGACCGTGCAAGTAGTTAATCTTTCTTCGTTAAAATTAAGATAATCGAGGTGCAACAGATGTGGACTACGAAGATTGGCAGCCACAATGAGCTGTAAACTAATGTTAAGATGTTTCACAGTCCATCTGTATGCTGTTAAATTTAACAGACCACCTAACAAATGTCAAGCCTAATAGAGCTTGGTGAAACACTTAACGTGTTAAATCTTCTGTTAAACCTCTTTAACAAATGTTAAATGCTTGACAGAGGTTGGTGAAACCGGGTCTTCGTATTGCGTTTTTATTTCTTGTAATTTTGACCTATGGCAAAGTACTCACATGCGAATCAGCTACTACGAACCGAAAATATCTGCACTCGTGTTTAAGACACTCTGTAAGCCAACATGGAAAAATCTTACGAAATTATGCGTTTTGCTACGTAGAGCTGCGGCCGTATATAGCATTGTGCGATACGAACACGAATGTGTAGCCAACACCGGATATAAAAAAAAATTAATTATTCACCCCTTCTAGTTTCACAGAGGCGGTGTTTAACTAGGGAGTACTGATCTCCTCTCATACGTGAAATGAGTAGCTTGCTGTACTCCCCGAGTGCAGAAAGTATTCTTGCACAGGGTGAAGCATTTACTTTTTTTTATTTCCACGCGACCTCATCTTGCGCTGCCCCCATTTGCTAAAGCTGCCGGGCGTTTAAATATTTCATGTTCGCTTCTCTCATAGTCGAGTCAGCACCAGGCACACAACCCGCGGGGAGAAACAGTGAAACGACGGCGACGGTTGGCACAACTGCATGTCGCGCTTGGCTCCATCTCTGCTAGGCTCTTCCTGACGCCTTCAGGTCTACCAACACTACGGCGGTCTCGACTGTGTAACTGTTTTGTGTACACTAACTCCGTTATTTCTTTCCAAGGCATTCAGAAGTCAAAGCAAAACAACCTCTTCTGTACTGCAAGCACTGAGAAAAAATAATGATGTAGATTATTGTAGGAATGATATTTATGTTTAAATGCAGATGAAAATCATAGGAATTTATTAGTTTGTGGACATACGCCATTGCTCATATTTTGTTGACCAAACATGTATTGTAAAACAAAGTGACAAAATACAAATAAAATACACAAAAGACACAGAAAACGTAAGCAAAACAATCCCAGAGGAACTTCGTCAGTTTTTTTTATTTTATTTTTTTAATATTTATATTTTAGTAAGCATTCTAAAGATTGAATTCAGTCAATAGTTTGATAACATCCAAACACAAAATACAGACACAAAGAAAAACCAGATTCCCAATGTGAGAAAAGATGGAAAAAAAAAAAAAAAAAACATAAATAGTGGACTGTGTTGCTGACACTGTCCAATATTTACGGTTTATTTTTTTTTATTATTTTTTTTTTTTTTTAGAATTCTTGCTGAAATATTACATTTTAAAAAATTAAATAAAAAAATTGACTAAGTTCCTCTGGGATTGTTTTGCTTACGTTTTCTGTGTCTTTTGTGTATTTTATTTGTATTTTGTGACTTTGTTTTTCAATACATGTTTGGTCAACAAAACATGAGCAATGGCGTATGTCCACAAACCAATAAATTCCAACTGTAAACTCCTATTGCAACAAACATTTAAAAATCTCATGAAAATCATGTTTGAATTTTCTTTTCTGATATCATTTGAATGGCTCCAATAACAATCAGAAGTTTATTTGGAGACCGTGGTAGGCTACATAAAATAATGTTGAAAACGCTTACTGGAATTTCGAGGAATTCAAAAGTCAGTAAAGGAAACAATAGCAATCCACAGAGTACATAAGGTAAACAGAGACGGCATTTCCATGTTACGGTGACTTGCTTATTTCTTGCTCGATTTTAGCGAGGAGGGGGGGGGGTGGCTATTCCCAGTGTCAATACCAACTACACACACTAAAAACTGCTGACCAAAACATTAATATTTTACAGAGTGGCATCGACAATAACGTAATATTTTACTAACTTTATCGCAAAAGACAGTTAAAACTTTCTTTAAAATGGGAAAGTTTAAATTTTTTACTTAATTTTATCGCATATTAGGCCAGATGAGAGAAATAAAACTGCGGAAAAGTGTATTAATTCACTGTTTGTAAATCACACAGAAAAAAGGTACAAAGTTATGACAAAACTATTTAAAGAATTACATGAGTAATAAAATTCTTTCACGTTAAAAGCCAGTTAGGATGACACTATCACCTCGCACACATTAAAAGAATTTCGTAGTTAACCACAATCATCATTTCACAAGTTTTTAAGAACGAATACGTAGTACAACACATGTGGAAGTAAATAAACGTGAACGACTACTTAAACTGAACTAAACATACGTAGCACAACTTTGTAACTTACCTAAGTAGTTACAAACACAATATTCACGTACACACATTTATTTCCGCATTCGAAAGTGAATCAAAACAGAGACGATTAAAACACGACATTCTTTAGCAAAGAGTATGAAAACCCAGTCTGAAACTTACTCTATGGCCTCAAATACCAGCCGAGCCATAGACATATAGCCATGCTCCACGTTTTAGCCAACCTAACTTCTCAGATGTATCTTATCAGATTCTTAAACCAACACACCTATTTAAAACAATGTTTAAATTCTAAAATCACGTATTGATATTTTAGATTGCAATATCATGTTTGAGATGACGAACTGTAATAATGTCCAACACAAAACTATATTATAGAATAACAAATTTGATCTAGTAGTAAATGTTTAAGTTTGACATTGGTACTTGAAAATACTTATGATAAGAAACGTTAGGCTATATCTAGTGTCACTCACGTGGAGCAATCCGTGTTCTCAAACAGTTTTGCCGCCTCCAACAAAGATGATTCGGGTTCGACTTCCGTTGCTCTCAGTCCGGAATCCTGCTTGCTGAGGTGGCAGTTTATTTCGGGGATCTCTCGTTTCCCCCACCACCACCCACCAATGGTGGTGTTGCTCCACCGCTAACCAAAATCACTTCATCTCACCCTCCCTACTTTCATTATATCACGCTTTCACATATTTTTTTTCATGCTAATTAACTGATAATTTTCTTTTCACGCTCGCATCCTGTTACCTAGATGATTCACGTCAGAGGTAACTGAACGACATATTGTAATGTTATACTGTTCAATATTAATTATTTCATGTTTATGTTAATGGCACTAAGGATTAACGAGTTGCAATGTGTATTATTTTAATGCCTAATACTAGTTTGCTTTAGTGATTTAACGTAATATTATTTGTTTGTTTTGATTGCATTAACGTAATATTTTAATTGTTTTAAAAGGTATAATTTTCAAGAGTTTTAATATTTATTAAGAGTATGTTTTTATTTTTGAAGCCAGCCAGTTTTGTTTTCTCTATGTTGTTTGATTACCGTAGCGATGTGCTATGCACGGTATTTTAGGTGTGTGTTGGCGAGGCACTATTCGCCGATGGTTTTAAATTTTTAAATGACAATGCAGAAGGGTTTTTGAAAAGGGACGCCACGGAGGGCGAGTACATTATAGTGTGGTTTATGGATGCTAGCTAGGTGAGCGGACGAGAGTTTCGTCCCGCTTTAGGGCCATTATTTTGGAAATTCGAGTGACTTCCAGCGCGTCTGAGGGCACCTAAATGGTGAAGACGGTCCCTCAAGAAGGGAAGAGGCCCCAGAGTCAGTCTCCCGCGTCTAGGCAGTTAATTAGCCTACGACTTTTAGTGCAGATTTCTAGCGTGTGCAGAAACTCTATCATGCACGGGTCCGAGAACCCTTAGGGTAGACCGAGGATTCCAAACTAGCTACAGAAGTGTGCTAGAGGCACACCTAATCCACCACATCTACCAGATTCCAGTGTTCCAGCTACTGAAGATACCTACCACAGCTAAGTCCGGCGAGATTTTAGCCTTATATTAAGAGTCATCTCTGCTAGCCGAACCTTAAGACTCGAGACTAACAGAACAAAATATTTTGTCCGCACACACTCTGAACACTTAACGAGTTAATTGCTCAGTAAAACATTTTATTTGTGGTGAACTAAATATTTTGGTGAAATTTAATTAAGCCCACATTTTTATGAACTGAATTTAATTTGGACATTTGAAACAAACAATTATTTTTTTAAGTTCATATATTTATTTTCACTGGCTGGCTAAACCACTTAAAATTTTAATAGGAATTTACTGGCAACGTTCTAAATTGATAATTAATTTGCTTTGAGAGAAAGCCTTAATAAATAGCATTTCAGTTTTCACCCCTACTTCGCCTGGCTTTTTATTTTGGTAATTTTTGTTTGCTATTTTCCTGCCAAGGGTTTGTTTTATATTAGCTGCCGCCGTGGAAGTAAAGCAGTTTCCTATTGGTAAGTGTCAAGGTGTTAGTAAGTGCCAATGCATCACTGCATCACACTATCACCCACGCAGCTAAACAGTAGACTGCCAGGTTACACCACAATACCATATATATATATATATATATATATATATATATATATATATATATACACTACCACAATATACAATAGAAACATGCTACATAGAACTGTCATATTTTACAATAAACGAAGCCACATGTGATGGAATTTTCAGGTGTTGAGAAAGTCACTCGGTATAAACACATGACTCGGAAACAACGATTGTACAAAAACACAGACAGCAGAAATGTCACACGACAGAAAGACATACACTAGAACGACTGCACTACTTATTCACATTTGTTATAACTATCGCTCGGTTGGAAACACAACTTAGAACAACACATTACATAAGCGACGTAGTACTGAAATTCAAGCACTGTATTAAGCGAGAGAATGACACATGTTAAGTGAAATATACGATTGATAACCTTATATTGCAGAACCATGAACGTCATAAACATATTAAAAAATAATTTCACAATATATATAGACAATGCAACAGAATCACATCGGTGTACAATAAATACACATTATTAGAAACTGCCATACACTACTAACTATAGTTCATTCGCAGAGAAGTGACAGTTGTAGTTTGTAAACAAGAGTGCGTGATACTAGTATAAGCTGTACGGGGTTTACAAGCTACTAACCAGCGCGCGCTACTGCAGTGCGGCGAGAGTTAAATTGGTGACTGGTCAAGCGAGTGTTCAGATTGTTTTCTGATAGCGTCGAACTAAAGTAAACTCATGCATACCCAACTAGGGCTGTTGTGTACTGTTTAGTCACTTATCGATCGTAGATCGTAATATATACATTGAATGTTCGGTATAGTAATTATATCTACAACACGCGCAACATGAATGATATAAATTACCTCTGAACTTCGCATAATGTCTATAAAATGGTTAGTGTCTATATATCTTATATGACAAATTTGTTATAAGTATTATGTAAATATCGTTAATATGGAATGAACGTATTTAAAAAATTACTTTGCGGGTTCCATAACACTGTTGGATACACAATACAGATGGTTTGATAATAACGAAGGCTTTGATAATGTTAATGAACGTCTATTGCGATGTGCAATATGAAGATTTCATTTTAATTTCCTGTACACTTTTATTGTTAAATAATTATTGAGTTACTTTATTCTGTTTTGTTTGTAGTTTCACATGTTATTGTTAACATTCATGAATATAATATTTACAGTATGTGTGTCAATATTAGTGTCGATTATTGTACATTTCTTCCATAGCACATTGGTATGACATTGTCGTCTACGTAAGAAATAGGATTTTATGCCCGGATTTCTGAATTGTGTATCGTGCTAGACGATGTAGTTGTTCAAACAGATTTCTCGGGGTTCTTCATACCTATCTCATTCACACTCATATGTTCATACTCGCCTGAATACCACCAGTTCCTGCATGATATTCTACGCTCGTACCACTACACGTGGCGAGCATTCCGGACACCCATGATTACAAGCTACAATCACGTGAACACTGCGTGTATTCATTCACAGGCCTTAACTTCGATCACGTGCATGTGCTTCGCTCGCTCTCACTTAAACACGAATAGACAGTAACTATGCGTGTTCTGTCCGAAGGCAGGTTTAGAACCGGGTGATGGAAACCACGATGCCCCACCGGGCTGTGGTTCGCCACTGTCTTCCGCAGTATGTGGATGAGAATATGTGAATGAAGAGGCAACATAACACCCCGTCCTGAACACGTAGAGACGATTGATCTCCTCGGCCGAGAAGCGAACCCGGGACCCTTGGCTCAGCAGCAGTAAACTCTAACCACTGAGCTAAGCGGTGGGACCTATAAACTCGTGACCAGTCTCACAATACAAACATAACACAGAATTATCATTGCGCCGCGCCGTTTCTTGGAACTCTGTGTCTTGTGTGGTTGTGTAGTATACTTTGTCTTGTACAACTTCAGTCAGTTATAAAGTATCCGAAGGCACGTACAGTTTACGTAATGCAATGCCATTCCCAATGAAATCACAATTCAAATTTCGGTCTGGGACACATCGGGTTCACTTTAAAACCTGGACAAAAATGTATTATCATATTGCGTTACATACACAACACGTAAGATACAAGTACCTTCAGAACCGTAAAAATTGAAGTGGTTAGGATTATAAAGGTACTGCCTGCATTTTACCACTTTTCTGGAAAGATAAACGAAACTATATAAAGTGTGTATTAACTCCTCAAATGTTTTACATAAAGTCGTGATATACTATTATAACGGGGTCCGCGGTGGTCGAGGGGTCAGACTTCTCGTCTCCCACCAAGGCGATCCGGGTTCGATTCCCGGCGGCGTCGTTCCCCGGATTTTCCGTGTGGGAATCGTGCCGAACTATGCCGCTGGTCGGCGGGTTTTCTCTGGGGATCTCCCGTTTACATTGCCCATTCATTACGGCGCTGCTCCATACTCACGTCACATCACCCCTCACCAGCGCTGAAGACCATAATACCTTCACTTCACTATTCTATTATATAGAGTCAGCGGGCCTAGTAATGGAAAGCAGCAATCAACTTACAAAATTTAACTAAAAACATTCTCGGCTGTACCATTGTTCATAGAACGTCCTCACATCAACTGATACATTTCCTGTTACAATATAGGACTCGAGAAAAAAATATCGGATAAGGAAGGTACCCGAGGAACAGAATATCGCACTCCGGAAGCAGACTTCCTACTGGACACCTATAGACATCTGCTTGTGATGAAGGATGACATGAAATGAGGTCACTCCTGCAATGAGGAGGGGCGGAGGAAACGGGAGATCCCCGAAAAAACTCGTCAACCAGTGGCATCGAAAATCCAAAGACCGACTCCACCGGGAATCGAACCCAGACAGCCTAAAATGGGGTGAGACTGCTCTAGCCACTGTGCACACCGTGGTCTGTATTATGTGAGCACAACTGCAGCTGGTTTTCCGTACGGGGCCGCAGTTGGCGCAGTAACTAGACCACTCGCCTCCCACCAAGGCGCTCCGGATTAGATTCCCAGTTTTGCCTGTCCTCTCATTTTCGCACGTGGGAATCAAGCCGGACGATGCCACTGTTCTGCGGGTTTTCTCGGGGTCCTCTCGTCTCCCCCACCCCCTCTTTCCGGCGCTGTTTACTCGCATCATGCCACCCCTCGCCTGCGCTATAGACGTTAAATGTTGATCAAAATCTCTTCCCTTTGCTTTCCGTACAATCACTGTTAGTTCCTTAATAACACCGAACCCTTTCAGTTACTTAAAATATACGGAACCTAGTATATGTGGTTGCACTGTACGTGTTTCTAAAATCTGGCAGCAGAGTCTGCGGTCGGGGCAGTGTATAGAACGCATAACTTCCACAATGACAATTTCGATTCCCGGCAGGATTTATTCCCGATTATTTCGTACGTGGGAAACGTAGCGGATATTGCAGTTGGCCAGTTTAATGGGGCCACGCCCGTCTCCTACCGCCCTTCGCATTCGGCCACTTCTTCATTGTAAGATTTCACTTCATGTCGTCCATCGGTGTCCGGCAGACACCTCCAAACACCCAGTCTGCTCTCATGAAGCGTTTTCGAAAACTCATCTGCTGGAGTAGGGTAGATCATGTCAGTCACGTGACAAGGTTTTGTCGATCACCGGAACCTTGATGAACACACGTAATATATTTCCAGGATTTTGAGATGGCGAGAATTAAAAAAACCTACATATATTCTACATGAAAAAATATTATGGTATAGTTTGTAAAGCGTAAGTTTGCCTGATTTTGTAATTTCTCTTCTGAGAAGTGTGTCTGTAAACAGGATTGTAGAGATCTAGTTTTTCCAGGAAATCAGGATAGATTAAAGGTGAACACAATAGAGCTGCAAGGCATCTTTCTCAGGAACGAAATGTCAAAATCAAGCAAACTTATGCTGTATAGACTATAAATGCTACGTCCACAGTATATTCTATACACGTTATTTTATTTATATTTATATATAATAATTTATTCGCGCTTGTTTCTTTGTTATATTCAACACTGTCCCATTTCGTTGTGGTTTTGGTTATATCTACTGTTCAAAAAATTTTTTGCTCCAAATGGCGACCATCGTCTGATATCCGCCCGCCGCTTACTTTGCTCGAGAGAAGGTTAACTGACGAGTTGTTCGAGAAGCTGTCAGGTGAAAATTCTAACAGCGGTACATTTCACTCGGATTAAATTACGAACACCTTAAACTTGAAATTTTGACTGTCCTACCCTCCCCTGGTGAATTTTCGAAAGTGCCTACGATGTGACACTCTTCCCGTAGATATCCTCCACGTACGCTGTTTATCTGGCAACACCCCGGGTGTACAGTCGCTGCAGGCACCGTTGACGAAGATTAATGACAGCGCGGCAACGGGCCTCGGCTCGTCGCAACAAACTCCTGGGCAATTACTCCTCGGGGCTCGGTTCTAGAACGTTATTCCGAAAGTAGAGTAAAGTGACCTAGAGGAATCATCTAGCAAAGCTAGATGAAATAAGGTTTTGGAATATTAAGGAGAAAGTAGATGGTAAATGGGGTATTTACAGGAAAATTTTGAATAGTGCACTAAACTTTCCTGGGAAACCACATTTATTCATTTTACTTATACTATAAACCAAAACTCACTTTAAAAACTAATTACCTATGTTTAAAGAAGCATGCACTCGCCATAACTTACTCGCAAACATAAGTACAAAATTTTGAATAGTATGCGTATAAAAACTCACCTTCTAATTAAAAAATAAGAATCTTGTCACCCGTTATTTGTATCTTTCACCCGTGACTGTCTAATCAATACGTGCATATTATATCTGAATTTATTCAATCTGATACGACCTTCTGCCATTTTCAAATTTACTCTCAGTATCTCTTCGAAAAATTCAGCGTAACACTTTTACTTCTACAAGATTTCCAGAGTATTTATTTTTAAGTTTTTGGATATCACCAGAGGAAGTAACAGTTCTACTCTAGAGGTTTCAGGCAGCTTTCGGACAGTCAAAGAGTTACGTTTACTCGCAGAATAACGTTTTGGAACGCAGCCCAGATGGGCAAGAAACGAAGGTAGGGTAATGATATAATTCCTCGCTGGAAAGGTTTTCCTTCTACAGCTCTATACTGGCTGCGTGCATCGCTGTGGAGTGCGGACTTTGCTCTGTGAGATTGGATCAATGATTCCAGTCAATGAAGTGTCATCATTAGGGCCATGAACTTTTCGCGAAAAGAATTTTGCCCCAGTTTGGTTCAGTGCCTTATTTAAACATCTGCAATTCTGCTTCACAGTCAGTGATTGAATGTTTTATCTCTCGCGTGTCGCTTGGGATCCTAACCGCAAATTACAGACGTGTGGAGTTGCAACAACCTAACTGTGATTGATACAGTCAAATGAGAGACGTCACTTCACAAAGACACGCAGCCAATAATCACGCAGCAGAGCTGTAGGTGTATACATAAGGTATTGAAACCAACTGGGGCAAAATTCTTGTCGCGAAAAGTTTATGGCTCTAGTCATAAATACAAATCGCCAGTTGTAACTGCTGCCATCATTGAATTAAGAATATAATAAACATGTTAAGTAAACTTGTTTGCTGTAGGAAACGTATTTGTTCAAATTGTACCTTTTTTTTTCAGTATAAAGTATGTTAGACAATGAAAACTGTTGAATATCAATGTTGACTGGGAAATGTATACTGGTTAAGTTGGTATGTTAATGTGTATTATTTATTTGTATGAAGTGGTAGTAGTGCACAGTGATGTTGTCGAAGGAAAAATATGTCGTCCACTCTGTGAATGGACTTGAAAGATGATACTCCTTGTCTGTATTCGCCCATTTTGTAACAATAAAAACCTCAAATGATAAAACAGTGATGACTGTCACTATGGTTTCTTACATAGTTTCAGTTCAGTCAAATTGGGATTTTTTGCTGCATTAAATCATGTAGTTCCAAAAGTTTCAGGAATGTGTAGGGGCAGATCATCTTAACAACGCCTAATAAAGTCATATCGATTTTCGGTGCCACGGGGTAAGGAGAAGAGGGTCAAAGGCACCTTTTTTTTTTTCAGTTTTTGGCGCGTATACCGAAAACAGTGTGTCGCACAAATTTTTTTTTTCTTTCCCAAATTAAAGTTAATGAAATTTACTACAAAAAAGTATGGTAACATTTTTCTCTTTGAGTTACCGTTTTCGAGGTTGGAGCCGGCGAAAATGGAAAATTTGCTGAAAAAGTTGTACCGCTTCACGCTTTTTACCAAATTTACATTTATGAATACTTTTCTTTCCACTTTACACGATACCCACGGAAAGAAAGTTGTAGAGAATTAAACTTTCTTCAAGAATATACATACTTTTATTAATTTATCTTCACACAGACCAAAGCTGAGTGGTTTCAAGTTTTGGGGTCGATTTCGAGATTCTGCTGGTAAATTGCTCATCGTTTTATTTTCGTTTTCGAGGGCGTTAACTCTCTGTATTAAGTTATTTATTATTATATATACATATTTGGTATTTCTTACCCATAATAGTTATATATGTGAAATATTTACACAGTATATAAAAACATACATTGCATTTGTTACCTTAAATACGAATAAAAATATACAAGAAAATATATATTCAGCACATAGTCTATATAGTATATATTATACGTATTAAGCATGGACGTTCTTTACCAGAGGTGAAATGTGGGTAACATGTTTGTGACAATAACTGTACCTATGTTACAATAGACTAGTTTATTGCTTCCTTGGATCTTTTTTTGTGTTCATTTTTGCACGAAGATATCGAACAAGTCATATTTACAATGTGCAATAAAATGAATAAATGACAAAAATTATACATTTAAAATTAGACACAAAAGAGCGAAATTCAACATTTCTTGTCGGTTCGGGCTCGCACGTGGGCTCACGTCAGCATTCTTCATAGTCTCCACGTGCAAAAGGAAAAAAAATGCAAGAGAAGAAACAGAATCTTAACCCAGAATAAATATCTTAAATAAATATCTACACTGTTATAGATCCACTCAAATACTCATCGACTGTGTTAAAAGCATTAAGGATTAAGAAATCTTTAAGGTGTTTTTTAATATTTTTGTGTTAGTTAAACATGCATCTTGCAGGTGCCTGGGGAGTTTGTTAAACAACTTGCAAGCAGTGTATGAAGGTCCTTTTGGCTATAAAGTCAAGGTGACAAGAGGCATGTGTAAAAGGTTTTTACTTCTAGTGTTACGTTGATGAAAGTGTTCATTCGTGTGGAACAACTTCTGATTTTTGGAGATTAATGTCAGCAGTGAGTAAATATATTCACAGGCTAAGGTCATTGTTTTGGAACTTTTAAAAAGGGGTCTACAGGATTCAGTCTGTTTTCTCCCGTGAATTATTCTTACAGCTATCTTCTGCATACGGAAACATTATTTCTGTCAGAGGAGTTACCCCAAAACATGATGCCATATGTCATAATAGAGTGAAAATATGCTAAGTATACAGTCAACACCGAATCTTTGTTTAGTATACCTGCTACGTTACGCAGAACGAAAACGCAGAGCTCAGATTTGGAATGATATGTTCAATATGTGTTTTCCAATGAACATTTATCGTTGGTTGATTACTATGTTTTGTAGCAAACTGTAAGAAATTTGTTTTTTCTGTGTTAAGGTTTAATTTGTTTCCTATAAACCATGCATCTAATTCTGTAAAAGTAGTGTTGGCTAGTTGATTAAGTTCTTCCTCTGATTTTCCTGGTATTATGATAATGGTGTCATCTGCAAATAAGGTAGGTATAGAACTATTGTTTAGGCAATCAGGCAGGTCATTTATGTAAACCAAGAATAACAGAGGTCCAAGAATTGAACCTTGAGGAACACCATGTCTTATCTTACCTGGTTTTGAATAAACAATATTTGAGTCTTCCCTAATGCAAACTTGTTCTATTTGATAAATACGAGTATACGAGTTTATTAGTTCTTCCTTTTACACCATAAAATTGTAGTTTTTGAAGAAGCAGCTCGTGATTGACACAGTCAAAGGCTTTGGTAAGGTCACAAAAAATTTCGACTGAAGGTAGTTTTTTGTCGAGTGCATTCAAGACATTTGTGATGAGCTGATATATTGCCTCATTGGTAGAGGATTTTTTCCTGAAACCATGCTGGAATTTTGAGAAAATTTTGAATTTTTCAAAATGAGTTAAAAGTCTAGTATATATTAGTTTTTGAATGACTTTTGACAAAGTGGTTAGGAATGAGATTGGTCTGTAGTTCTTGAAGCGTGGGCTTACCAATGCCCATTAATACACTGTCGTTTAATACAGCATTGCAAATGTGGCTTAATGGAGTACTGAGTTCTGAAGCAAATTGTTTTATTAGTTTACTACTTAAGCCATCATAGCCACAGGATAACTTTGATTTTAGGCTTTTTATTATTTCCTCAATTTCTTTTGCTGAAGTGTTGGGACATGTCATAAGGGGATATTCTGATTTCTACGATACTACTATGTGGTTTGTATTATGACTTTGAGCTGTTTTGCTATTTAGATTATCTACAACATTAATAAGGTAATATGAATTGAAAGCATTAGTTACTGCTTTTGTGTCAGAGACGGTTTTGTTTCCAATACTTAGTTTGATTTTTGAAAATGGCTCTGTTATTTTGCCTTTTTGTTATTGTTCCAAGTAGTTTCGATTTTATTGTCAGAGTTTTCAATAAGACCGCTAAAGTACTTTCTTTTGGCTTCTTTAATTACATTTATTAGAATTTTGCAGTATTTTTTGTAAATATCGGCTATGTCTGGATTGTTACTGATTCTAGTGGCTTTGTAAAGTTATCTTTTGTGATCACACGAAATTTTTAATCCTTTAGTCATCCATAGATTTTTCCTTGCCTCATTTTTATACGAACTTGTTTAGATGGGAAGCTGTTTTCATAATGCAGGAGAATGGAACTAAGAAACGAGTTAAATTTGTTATTTACGTTTGTAGAATAGTACATTTGTGACCATTTTTCAGCAGATTTGAATTTATTGGTATTTTCACCTGAGAACTGTCTAATGGTTTTATAGTAGGTTTTCTTCGTGCTCACATTTAACTGAGAGATTTCTAAAACTTGTGCATCATGGTCCGACAGCCCATTTATTACAGGCAGACATTGACTGGACGTGGTTAAGTGATTACCTATAAAGATGTTATCCATGGCTGTTTGTTTGGTACTTTTAGTTCTGGTTGCAAAAAGGACTGTTGGTTTCAAGTTGAAAGTCATTAGAAGATTGTCTAAACTAGCTTTTTTATCAGTTTCTTTTAAATAATCAACATTGAAATCTCCACACAGTATTATTTCTGTATTGCAGTTATAAATAATAAAAAGAATACTTTCTAATGTACTTAGAAATGTGCTAATATTTTTTGAAGGGGCTCTGTAAATGCTTAAAATTATGGCTCTCTTCCCTACATCAGTTTCTATACAAACTGAGCAACACTCAAAGTGTTTGTCTTCACAGCTAGTTATTACTTGTTGGTGACAAGTTACGTTATTTTTGACAAAAATACAAGTACGGTACCTCCTTCTGACATATTGGTTCTACAGCAACTGGAGCAGAGAGAGTAAACAGGGATTGAAATTTGCTTATAGTACGGTTCTGTTAAAAATGTTTCTGTAAGTCACAGGATTTGAACGTCTAGGCCTAGGTAGCTACGAATATTATTGAGACATATGGATAATTCATCACTTTTTTTTAGTTAATCCTGTAATATTTTGATGAAATACACATAATTTGTTTAAATGGAATTTATTTTTAGTTTTAAAACTCTCAGGCTTATTAGAAGTTTTAGATTGTTGCTTGAACGATGTATCCAGGTTGAAAATGTTATACCTTGAATTATTGTTATTATTACTGTTTTATCAATATTGCAAGATTTTGGCCTTATGGGCTTAGATTAATTCAGCCTAAAAAAACCGGAACCGTTTCCTACAATAACCTGGATATTACGGGTAGAACCATGGTCAGCCCGAAGTCTGTCAACAATGAGGTCGGCAAACTTCCACTTGCCAACAGAGTTCAGGTGCAGACCATGTCTCGTATGATCCATCCTGGTTAGCCTCTCCATTCCAATCACATCAATGTGACTACATCTGCCAGACCTCACATGGCTCCTCATTGTACCATTAATTTGCTGCACTTTCCTGCTGAGGAAAGGTTTGTCGTGCCGCTGGAAGGTTTCATAGATAGACACACTTGTATGACTGGTGACCTTGGCAGTGTCACTGATGTCATCAACAACTGAATAGTTTACATCTCTGTCAAGGCTGTTACCCATGCCCCCAATAACAACAACATGGTCTGACTTTAAGAATCCCTCTGTCAATTTACCCACATCTTCTGTGACACTGCCCAGACCAGCATTTGGTTTACAAAATGCTACAACATCATAGTCCTCACCCAGTTTTTTCCTCATGCGCTCCCCAAGGCCTCTAGCATGGCTGCTTCCCAGAATCAGTACCTTGGTCTTCCTGTTTCTGGTCTTCTTCACACGTTTGGGTGGAGAATCTGGGATGTTCTCTTGCTGTTCTTCATCCTCCCCCAAGTCGCTGAGGGCTGCTGCAGAGCTGTTTCTGCAAGGCACAGGCTAGGACAACTGTGGGCAAACTAAGGGTGGGAATTAATTTCTACACACACATTTTTTTTCTTAGATACAAGACTGATACTGAGGGGGGCAGCATTTTTGATGATGTACAGATCTGTTCAAGGATTTCTCGGTTTTCATCAGTTACCTCTATCAGAATAGCTAACAATGCAAAAGTTAAAAGATGCTTACATACCATAATTTTCGTTCACCCTTCCAGCCTACCAAACTTTTAAAGATGTCCATACACTGCCCAATTCTTCTTGAATGGGGGCACTTTTTGTGCAAGTTCCGTGGCAGTTGCCACAGACAGATGAGCAGTGAATGCCGGCTTTCCGACATCCACATCTCATATCGTAGCCTGTGGCACAACGACAAACTATGGAGTTCAGCACGCTGTCAGGTGCAATAGGAGCCTTGGTCTTAATAGGAGTCAGATATCCCCCATATCCTCTTGCCCAACCCCAATGTTCAGGCTCGAGGGATTTATTTCGTAACCATTGTTGTACCTGTAGAAACACTCTGTACGAGTGATGTAGAGCAGCATCTTTTGTAGGTGGCAATAATGACAAGTTTGCTTTTACCTTGACTGGCGATTTAACGAAGCAAATGTACCTGTGAATAGAACACAATAGAATTGAACATGTATTTATCAAACAGCATGCTTCAACGCATGTAGTAAATATAACACAAAATTATAAGTACCTGTGATGATTTAGGTCATGCTCGTGGGGTAGGGCTTGACACATCAGTAGCAACATCTGTTACCCAGCTTCAGCAATGTCTCCTGGTGTGGATGTAGAGTTGTAAAACACTTCAGCAATGATTTTGGTTTCGTTAGAATACCGCTGGAAGCATTTAACTATGGCTGCTTTACTTTTCCCTTAAATTGCGGAAGTGGTATCACATCCAGTGAAGCAGTGGATAAACAGAATGTACTGGGTGAATGGCAATACCTGAATTTGTTGAGAGGAGTATACAACCTGTCTTCTGTATTTCCTCGTCCAGGTTTCATAAAAAACACATTCATGTCTGGAGGTGTGAATGCGACGAGTAAGACGAGCATATCTACATCCTCGCCAACTACTACCACCACAGTTGAATTAGAGGCATTTTGTAATCCGCACTTGACAATGCTGCAGTCAGTGTCTCCTTTGGCTATGGTGAATTTTATACTTTTTGCACTCAAAGTCTTCGCTAACATACTAATATGCTTGATTTTGTTCTTGTCATTAGAAAGGAAGTTTTTTTGTTGAACAGTAGCCACCATGTTTTCATCAAAGCTATATCCACAGATGTTTTAGTAGTTGCCCTCTGGAGTTGTTCGGCTCTTTTCGTGGAATTTGTGTCTTCGTAACCATCAAAAACCACAGCAGAGTTATAGCCATAATGGTTAATGATGTACGACACATATTGATCACAGATGGAGGCGAACTTGGTGTTGTTGTTCCACTTTACTCTATAAAGGATGAAGCCTCCATCTATTATAGTGAAACTGTTTTTCAAGTTGACTATTTTATTGAATGAAGGAAAGGCATCATCGAAAGTTAATTTTGTCGTTTTCCTCATGATTCCTTCGTCGAGAAGAGTCATGGGGTATGGGGCTAAATCACACTTCAATAACTCCTCTACATCTCCTTCAGTTTTCTTGTTCATAATGATTCTCTGGAAAATCATTAAAGGCTCGACCACCACTACTTCGTCGTCCAGTTTTACAGTGTTGCTCATAGCAGCCAAAGCGACTACTACATTTTTTTTACATTGCTTAATTTCTGCAAAGTTCATTCTAACAAAAGTTCCCATTGTACAGGTTCCAATTTCCACTGCTTGGTAACAGTCGATGTTGCTGGTTCCTATTATTCCGGTTGAACGGGACATCAAATAATTACGTAGAGTAAAAGGGGGGTGATCTGCCGACCACTGAGCAAGCTTCCTTCTGTCTTGGCCATTTCTGCTTGTTCGTGATGCTTCACAGTCGACATGCCGTTTGTTCACTCACAGAATGAACACCAGCAAATTGCTCCAGTGAAGAACATATGGCTGTAGCTGTGCATGCCCCTCCAACCCATTTCGCCAACACAGAATCACTCATGCCTTTCCCTCATGTTACTCCCCCTTCACTTTTCATGTCACACATCAGTGTCACTTATATTGCCATATCAGACCATACTCCAGCCAATGGTGTACCACTTATATTTACAGT
The DNA here is from genome assembly GCA_003012365.1 of Medauroidea extradentata. NCBI lineage: Eukaryota > Metazoa > Arthropoda > Insecta > Phasmatodea > Phasmatidae > Medauroidea > Medauroidea extradentata. The sequence goes on from PNEQ01032792.1 coordinate 25,720, forward strand.
GAAACATCCACGATCTATGAAATCCCCTAGCTTGAGGGTGGCGAGTTGTTAGTCCAAGCATATCCTGAACATAGAAATGTGTACTTTTCGCATAATGAAGTGCCCACTGGCATGGAAGTATGGAATTATCTGTTGGGCACATGTCAAGTGGCCTTCCCAGTCACCAGTGCACTGTGCTGCAATGAATTTTTCATCAACACCACCATTTCAAAGTACTGCACCCACAAAGTTGCTGTTGGACCAGTACCTTTCAAACTTAACAGCTCATTGTTCAATTTCTTTTAGACGTTTGCAAGGGATGCACTTGTGTTGATTTCTTCTGGATTCATTTCTTCAGAGGGTTGCAACAAGTTTAATAGTTCTTACTTTTCATGTGGTGTTATACATGAACCTTCCAAAATGGTGTTAGCCAAAGCAGTCTGCACCAGTAAATGTTCTCTCACAGCTCTGCTGTAAGCCTTTCCAATTAACATTTTGTCAACAGTATTAGGAGCAAAAACACAGTACAACAATTCCTTCAGCCCAGATCCCGCAATTGTTTGACCAATGCAGCCCAAAAAGACATAAGCTTGTGAAACCCACCAAGTATCATTTACACTTTGCCAAGCAAGGGATAACCATAGCTGGAAGCAACGATTTCGCGAGCCTTCACATACAAAGGTTGATCCATCATTACAAAACAAGTTGGGAAGCCTTGGTGATGGGCATCTTCTGCAGCATATCTGAGAGCAGTGTACAAAGTGTCATAATCGCTGGGTGCTGAGTTGATGAATGAAAGGGGTATAACCGCACTTTTCTCAGCATTAATTGGCTCAGACACCAGATGCATGAAACCCTTCCACTCTGGAATCTCTGGTATCTGAGAGGGGTTCTGGAGTGAGAGCCATTTACCAACCATCCATAAAGTATCTTGAAGACTTGGTGAAAGTACATCACTAGGGATAGGATGCAAAACGTTTACATCCTGGAGTACAACATTTCTCAAACCCTTTCTCAGTACACTTTCATAAGTCACCACTTCCAAAACACCCAACTTTCCCACTTCCACAGTAGGTGGAACTATTGTCAGTCGTTGGATCTCATCTGATGTAGGAAAATCTGAAGCAGGGGTTAGACATTTTATACCTCCTAAGCTGTGAAATATGTTGAGTCCATCCAGAGACGCAACATTGAAGTCGGCACTATCAAACATATATTGGTGAAAAGTTTTTTCAGGTGTTGGTTTCTGGGGATGGTAGAGGAATTAAAGCTCCAGTTGCTGAGCATCAAAGTATGAGGCACTAAACCCCAAGCTAGCCAGTAAATTTACCAACTTCCGTGACCCAAATTTTCGTTGTATGGAATAAGAAATGCCTGTTAGTATCAGGGAAATAAACGAGCGTGGACGAATGGCTGAAATTAATGTGTGGCTAATGCTTAAGGTGAAGATCTTTCATTTCCTCCAGTCGCGGATCTCGTTGAATAGTTCAAATCCAGTCGCTAGATGGCAGCTCTCCCTCTAAGCGTCTTGTCTCGTCTGGCCAGCGCAGAGAGTGAGACAGCGTGTATGTGCGAGAGAGACAGACTGAGTGCACGTGAAGAGGAGGGGTGGTGAGGGCTGTGGAAAGCTATTAGTCACGCGCATACACGCAGGCTGTCTGTAACCTAACGGCACAAGCCTGCCTGCCTGCCTCCCTAGGTCCCAAACCTTCGCGAGTTTGGCTGAGGCAAAATCTTCCAACCTTCAGCCTGCCCCTACAGCCGTGATTTGGTTTAGGCGAATGAAATATTCGTGATGCACTATGTCTCAATTTGTAGTGGGAATTTTTTGAAATCATACCACGAACTGCTGATGTTGTTATAAAATTCAATAGTATAGGAGAATATTATGTCGTGACTTGTGATCACTGCACACACAAACGATTATATATATTTTAATTCATCCATAAGGAAGGATTAATAACTGAAGCAGAAAAAAAAATCGTTCGTGTTGCATCACCCGATTTGCGAACTTTTCGGCATACAAGTGAATGAAATATAGTCTTCCCGAAATAATGCATGACTGTGGGAGATTTTTTACTTGCATTATGTAATAACTTTAACTGATTTGCTTAGACATATTTAATTTATTGTTTTAATGGAACT
>PNEQ01032800.1:0-10932 GCA_003012365.1 Medauroidea extradentata
GGGGGGGGGGGGGGGGGGGGGGGGGGGGTGACGTTATGATAGTATGGAGCGGCGCCGGAATGAAGGGATGGGGGAATCGGGAGATCCCGAGAAAACCCGCCGACCAACGGCATCGTCCGGCACGATTCTCACATGCGAAAATCCGGGGACCGACCGCGGCGGGAATCGAACACGGATCGCCTCTGTGGGTGGCGAGTGGTCTTATCCCTCGACCACCGCTCCCCGTCAATCGCTGAAGCTATATAAAGTACAACTTGGCTGTCTCAGTTTATTTTCGGTAAAATATGGAATGTTTTTCTTTTTCGCCTCACCCATTCAATTGTGATCTTATATTTGACACTGTGTTCTCTTATTGCTGAATTTGGTGTACAGAGTCTTCCCAATGTTGTGATATTTACAAAGTGATTTTGTCACGATATTAAGGTATATCAGGATATATGGAATGTTTACCTTATATAACATGTATTATGTTATGTGCCTACCATGTACAGCCTAGTTATGCTGAGGTTGGCCAGGCCACGAAAGTCTACGATCAATATGTTTTTTTTTGGAAATTGATTGTCAGTAAAAAAATTGTCGTGGGAATAAAACAAGTAAACACATAGTTGCTTCGTTGTGGCTAGCGTAAAACTTAGTTTGAATTACGTGCATCAATTTCAGAATAGGTCAGATTACAAACTCCTGTAGGCCTATATACGAGAGATTTTTACGGTTGGGTCTCTTTCAAGTTGTGAACTTATGTAGTCTCTTCATCTTTGACCCAAGTAGGGAGCTTACATGTGTGAGCAAATGGTCAATCTTCTAGTGTCTTAGCTTGCTGTTAAACTACTTCTTTCATTTTGAGGAAATCTAAAATCGTGAATCAGGTAAGTGACTCTCTGATTATTTTTACTGATATTCTACAATTAAAGAAAGGTTTTAGTTGAGTCAAACAAATTACGCTTTGCGCAACTATAAAAGTTGTTATTGTGCCAATTAAATGTTTCTGTTCCTGTTGTCAACTAATACTGCTGTTCTTACTTTGTTGCGCAAAATGTAATATTTTATTGGCACAACTACATATTGGTTTCGCTATACAGAGACTTTCCTCCTGAATCATTAAAAAAATTGGTAGAACCGAGTATTGTACTAGGAAATCTTTGCGACTGAAGATTGTGTTCAGACTTTGCATCAATATTTGAAGCATCCATAGATATACAGAATGTCACGCAAATCCTGGACTAAATTGGAGACGAAAATGTTAGTGGCAATATGTTGTGCGACGACAATATTCACGTGCAAAATGTGGCAACACTGAACGGAGACAGTCCGCTCTTGCGGTACACGCCCAGGTATTATTTTACGTATGTTACGCCAAGTAAAAGAAGATTCATGTTTGGACTGCTCGGGATTTTAACCTGCACCAATAACATACAGGTCAAAGATATAGGTCATTCGGGATAAAGTGAGCACTAAAAATTTAACCTCTGAAAAATGTCACTAACCGTTACTGTTTACAATTTAACATTAACTATAGTTGCCTTACTGCTTGTATGGTTGGCAGCGAAATTACGCAATACAGTACCGTGTGTTTTCCTATTCAAATACAACTATGCAGAAACAAAATCAATCTAAGTCGACATAATTGTATTTTATATAATTAATAAACTTTTTATTACTAAACTGTATTGAACCATACTGACTGCATAATTTATCTTACACGCGTAAGCATTAAGTGACGTGTCCAGAGACGTTAGACATTTCCCGTGGTTAGCCGTTACGCGCGGAAAGATACAAATTGGCTGAATATAGAAATTTAGCAGGGCTATTTTCAGTGCTCACTTTATCCCGAACCGCCTAGTAGTTTTCTGTGTTATTTGTGTTGTCGGTTTTGTTTGGCGATCACAAAACTACACATACAAATCTTGATAATGCTAGAGAAATAGAAAAAAGTCTTGAGTTGAGATTTCTAGCCACAGCTGTCACCAGCATAAATGTTTGCATGGACCAGCAAACAAAAATATATTTGTGTATTTCAAAACAAATAATTACATTTACATTAGTCGAATATTTTATTGCCAGTCGTAGGTACTTTACCATCTAAACTACATATTACATTGGGTCAACAAAGTCATACATGTAAGGTTTCTGGTCTTGTTAAAGTAAAAATGAAAATTCAACTAAGTGTAATCATATTTCTCACTTAAGCACTTAACGTTCGGTAAAATGCTGGTGATGGAACGTTTAACGTATGTGCAGAGCTTCAGATAGACGATTATTCGAAAATTACTCATCGTACGTCAGCTATTCTATTTAGGAATATAATTTATATATACGTGTGTTTGCCCATGTTTTTGCGATCATTTTCGGAATAACAAAATTTGTGATGAATCTAAATAAAATATACGTACAGTCTATAAAATTTTACTAAATTTTCTTTAAAACATGTAAATTGATTTGAAGAAATAATTAAATAAGTTAAATGAAATAGCATACTAAATTGTTTCTATAGGCCGTTCGGAATAAAGTGAACACTAAATATTTAACCTTTGAAAAATATCACTAGCTGTTACTACATATAATTTCAACATTACCGATAGTCGCCTTACTGCTTGTATGGTTGGCAACGAAATAACACAAAATAGTTCCGTGTTTATTCGTATTTAAACACAACAATACTGAAACAAAATCAACCGACAACGATATAATTGTATTTTATATAATTAATAAACTTCTTTTTTATCAAACATGTAGTTACCTACCGACTGAACAATTTATCTTACACGCGCAAACATAAAGTGACGTGTCCCAAGAGGTTAGACTTTTCCCGTCGTTTGCAGTTACACGCGGAAAGATACGAATTGGCTGGAAATAGATCTTTAGCAGGGCTATTTCGAGTGCTCACTTTATTCCGAACCGCCTATATAAATCACAACATATGTAATTCGGTGATAAACTCATGATTTTAGATTATAAAAACTTTAAACTTGCTGACGTAAATGGTAGCTAAAACGATTCTGGTAATACCTAGCAACTGATAGATGAAACAGGATTTGATTAATTCATCCACCAAGGCGCCTCTGGTGGTGAAATTTTTTATTTATAACTTTGTCTGAGAAAGAAACAAGTGCCAGGTAAATGTGAATGAGTTATGGGTAAACACAATTGAAAACTATAATATGGTGGCCTACATGCAAAACTATTGTCAAATCCAAGATGGCGGCCTTCAGTAGCACAAACAATTGACAGTCGAAAACGTTATTAGTAAGGGCCAGAAAATTTCGCAGATTCAATGACCTGCATGTTATAATCCATAGTCCTATGCATATTAACGCCCCGTCTATTAGTTCATTCCCCACTGTTCCACAGAGTAGCAGTATGCACAGGACAGTGCTTTCTAGCATGCAGGTAATTGAATCCGCGACATTTCCCTGCTAATATGCCCGACGGACGTTACAAACAAGATAGTGCTTGACAAAAAAATTTCAATTCCTTTAATTAGCTTTTTCGAATTTTTATGGGTTTGGTAACATTTTGAATTTTCGGAAGTTTTGACAATTTTAAGAATTATTTTGGAATTTTTTCCCTTTTTTTTTTTTTTTTTTTTTTTGCAATTTTTTGAAAGTTTTTGTAAATTGGGTCAGTGGTCATATGAAAGATGGCGGTTGAGTTTCCACGCTGCAGATACCTCCCAACGTTGATAGAAAAAAGAATGAGCTGGGTATCACTTGGAAAGTGAATACATTTTTAAAAATTGTGAAACTTTTTACAGAAATTCTGTAAACTTCGACCGTTTCGTTTTGTAGAGTATGAATATTGACAGAAGAAAGTGAAACATTTACAGAAAAAATGGAAAAACTCCCTTGCCAGCGTAGAGATCTTGGGCTCCCTCACCTGTATTCTTTTCTCTGGTAGTACTTAAATCACCTTCTGACAAGCCATCGAGTTCGTTAACTTTCGTCGCGCACTTGTCTGCAAGTCCGGTAGAGAATCGTGCGAAGGAACAGTTCAAGTTCTGGAGACGAGTAAAAAAAAGTACACGTTATTTTTTTGGTAGTACAAGTGCTGTGTTTATTACATGACTCGTAACCACTGACAGAATATAAAGTCCAGATGCGTGGTCGCTGTCTATTTAACAAATGTCGTCTGGCCCGCTGAACTTGCTGTCACAGATGAAGCGGCGCTTGGGAGCTCTCTGGCGGTGGGAGTGTGGCTTCGGGCCTGCAGCATTCACACACACCAGCTGTCTTTAGATTAAGAAGTTTCTAGGTGTAATGGTGTTAGCCCTTTACTGTGCTTAGCCAGGTAACTTATTTGTACGAGATAGCGTTTGTTTTGTAGACATATATTGTGACTATTTTTTTTACAGTAATGAAAATTTTCTAGTTTCCTAGTTTTTGTGTAATGGCATGCCAAACCAAAATTTGCATAAAACTGTTTTATAGTTTTATACAAGAAACAAAAACCAATTGACATAAATTAAATAATTTACTCTGAAGGAATGTGTCACGGACTACGTCTAGACATGTACAAAAAAGCTACATTAAAACTGTTTATATTTTTAAAAAATCGAAATATTCAGAATTTTTTATTTAAAATTAAAAAATTTTTCAAACACACAAAAAATATTCACTGTGGATTTTTATTTATGTCTGGACGTAGTCCACATCTCTATTCTTCAGTGAGAACTATTTCATTTTTGGATGTCATTTGGTTTTCCTGTCTTGTATAAAATCGTTTTATGTAAGTTTTGGCTTTTAAATGTCACTATACAAAAACTTTGTAAGCTAGACATTTTTTATTAATGTATAAAATAGTTGCAATGTATGTCTATAAAACAAACAAGGTCTCATATAAATATAAAAATTATTGAAACAATTTAAAATTGGCAGGGGGGGCCTTACACAGTATTTGGTGCCTTGCACAGTGGCCAGTGTAGTTATCTGCTTGAAGTTGCATGTCCTGACCACAAAACTGATATAGGAGGTTTGGGGTTAAATTGAGCACTTTGAAACTCTAATTACGTTTGTCTTTCAGATTATTTGTGTTATTTGGGTTACTTTTTACTGTTAAAGCAACCTAAGCAACAGATTTAGTATAACTTATATTGTATCGTACTCAAAAGTCAACACCTGAAGTCATAATAGGCAATTTGTTAATACTTTTTCTAGACAAGTTTAGGTTCAAAAGTGCTTACTTTATAGGAACGACCTAATCTGTAACTGCACTGACAAACAGTGGCAAAGAGAGAAGCAACGACTCTACACAGTTGTTATGAAGAATTATTAAACTGATAAGTGTAGAGTAATCGAGCAATTTACACACTCCGAGTAGAGGTATGACGCCACAGATCTCAGGACATTGCCTTGCGTGACGTCATACCTCCAAATATTGAAAAGCGGCCATCTGAATGGCCAATTACCTTCATAAACGAAGAAGAATGTGACAGTACTCAGTCTGCAATAGGTTACTTTATGTAGGTGCAGGTAAATCTTCAGCCAGTAGCAAGAGGCGACGAGCGAATTCCACAGTCAACCTCAGTAATACCAACTTACACTTGTTGGTTGATTCTTGCAGGCATGTAAATGCCACTTGCTTATTACGTACAGTTGAATATAATACAGCTTCCCTTGAAACGCAACTACCCATCGCTATTTTTATGAGGCATTTATGAGAATTTTAGAAATTTACGCTCACTTTCAGAACGCCAGCTACAGATCACTATGATAAACAAGTTAAGACTTAAATTAAAACTAAAAAAAAAAAACTCACAGGATACTAAGTTTCAAATTGATCAGATCACTATAATTGCTCACATTCGCAAAAAAAAAAAAAACTAGAAACAAGCTAACGTTCTTTAAACGGCTGAACAGATTTATTTGAATCGTAGCTAAAAACAGTCTCGATCAAGTCAACTTTTAGACAAAATTAAATAAATTAAAATCGGTCCATTTTTTAGGAACTACGATGCCACAGACAAACACACGGAGACACAGATAGACTGACACGTCAATCTTATAACACCCCTCTTTTTGCGTCGGGAGAGAATTAAAATAAAAGTTGTGCGTTTGACTTCAGCTACTAATATTACCTGTCAGTAGTTTCCTACAGTAAAAATTACTTGTAACGAAATTTCTAATTCATGTGACAAAATTGTGTAGTTAATTTTACTGTATTGACAGGAAAATCAATTCAAATTTGAGTCCATATACCTCAAATAATTACTAGTACCCAGCTGCTTGGTTCCCGTAAGTATCACTTCGTCTTCATACATTTCATTTTGCAGTTTCCATAAAAATATGATGTAGGGCGCTTAATTCAAACAAATTAATTCCTTAAATATTAAAATATACGTTATGTAACTTACAGTGTAACAGTATGCTAAATATGAAATATACTTTTAAAATAAAATACACGTCATGCACCAATCCCCTTGAGGTCTCTAACGCTCTAGCTTGCCAGTCTGTAGTTGTAAGGAACTAGTGTTAAGGACGTTGGACCTGTAAAAATTCAATATTTTATATTTGTGCCAAACACTGTTCAACTTTTACACATAAGATAACGTGTCATTTTCCCAAATAAAAGTCCCAAAATGACAGTTGCTGTGTAGCCAAAATAATATAAAATAATTAACTGCAGAAACAAGACAATTCATATGAATTCTTAATGATGTGAGCTACTTGAAGACACTTTTATGAACACAAAGCGATACATTTTTGTATTTTTAAACAATTTATGAAAATGAGTAAATTTTTACATAACTTTGACTTTCGGCTACTACTGAAATTTTTAAAACTAACTTTTGTCAACCATGTCATAAAATGCATTGATACACCGACTATCAGTTACTGTAATTTTGAATTTATTAGTTTATTACTTTTTTTGATTTTGGCTACACCGCAATGGCCAATTTGTAACTTTGATGAGTAATTATGCTAAAACTATGGGGCCTAATTTTTTATTTGGGGAAATGACGTGTTATCTGATGTGCGAAAGTTGTACAGTGTTTGGCACAAATATTTAAAAAAAATGATATTTTACTGGTACAACGCCCTTAACATTAATATTTTGGTTATTAACTATAAAAATAAAATAAAAGTATTCTTGTTCATGATGACATTGAAAAATTATGTTACAGATAGACAGGGGTGGTAGATGAGATAACAATGTAACATAATAGATTAACGTTACTCATTTCCGGAAATATCTCCTTAGACCCGAAAATGGCGATATCAATGAACAGGTGCTGTTAGGCAACCTGGTAGCAACCTTGTGCCTGGAATGCTGTGTGTAGGTAGGCATATCTATGTTGCATTCCAGACCAATAGGAATACGCCAGCTATCTTTCACGATGTGTGGCACTACATGTTGCAGTTCTCAGTGACTTCATAATTTGACTTATTACTCACCAAAATAAAGCGACGCGGCCGGGTAATAGAAAACTTCCTTTCGTCTGCACACTTAGGGCCGTATCTATAAACGGCTTTCGAATGACAACCAAATGCTCACCAATGTTTTCTCTATGGGGATAGCAGTTCGTCGTCATTCGAAAGCCGTTTATAGATACGGTCCACGCTTAGCGCTACAAGTCAAGTTACCGAGAAATGGCTTCGTGGCAAAACTTTGTTCTTACTTATTGTGCTACGAACATGCATTCTTATCACATATGTAAAAGTATCAGAAATAACTATATATGGATAACATTGTCAAATTATATAAACTTACAGTTATTTTTTAAATTGTTGAGTTTAACGACTGCCAACCTTTTTATCTGAAATTAAGTTTTTTGACTACGAAACAGCAACTGTTTTTCCTTTTACATATTTAGGGCGTTCACGTGGCAAAGAACGTATATTTTATATCTGTACGACAAAGTGTTAGAGACGTTACTTGTCACTACATTTTTCACTTCTAAATCTTTTTTAGCTCTCGTAGTCTTCCCATAGTAGCATGTCAAAATCAAGATTTGCCAGTTACGTACGAAAAAAAAAAACTCGAATTAAATAACACTGAAATGAGGTAGTATTGTACGATATGCCGAAAGAATAAATTCTCTCAATGAGATTCTTTCGTATATTAAAAAAAATCTGAAATAATAACATTTTATTAATTTATAGCAATTCATATATTAATGCCTTCATATATCAATTCTGGACGTTTAAGGAAATAAAAAATATATTATACGTTAGTATCAAAATTGAATGGAACTTGAATAAAGAGTGATTGTAGTTCTTATCAGTAGTAGTTTCGTATTTTAAATAGGATATGAAGCGAAACGCATACGGTTATTTGAATGATTCATAACGGCAATACTGCTTGCCGTAGGTCTATGTTTTATGAAGATAAAACAATTTGCGTAGCTTATGTAACTATTTTAGAAGGAAGGACAAGAACAATGTAATTCTTTAAGATCAGTCATTTTAATTCACTCAATCTACAATCTAAGGAGTTAGTAGCATTCATTAATAGTTTTCTGAGTGTTTATTTAGTTGTGTGTGATAGACGATACGATAGAGACTGACGTTATGTATAGGCCTACTTCACATAGAAAACGCTTGTGGATGTATAATTCGTAAATGTTTTACAGAATATTTTCCATCATTTTGCCACTGCTAAATTAATACGTCTACATTCTGACGAGCTAAATCTAGACTCAGTCGTTTCCTTTGCGAAATTCGTCTACATGGAACCTGTGGACGCTCTACGATTACACACAGAAAAAAAATTTGTAGGAAGTCTTCCCTGCAAAATTATATTATAGTAAACACAAAACAATTTTTTGGCGACCACAATACTTTAGTAGTGACAGCAAAATGTTTTTGTAGTGACCACAAAAAAAAAAAAAATTCTGCAGGGTGAATCCCTACAAGATATGTTGTAGCTGCAACAATTTTTTTTTCTCCGTGCGACGGGAAGAAATACAGATCAAAACTTTCCAGCAACGAGTTTTTCTCATAAGGAAGAAAAAAGCTCATCTTGATAGTCCTTGGGCGTTACTATTTCAACTGGTAGAAGAAGCAACAACAAAAATCTGCCTTCTGGCCGCTGGCGAGGAAAACAGATCCAGATAGGCGATACTTACGGGCGCCGTTTATGTCTAGTTATAAATATTACTAAGCAATATGACGATAAGGACGTCACTGATACACATATTAAGTGCCCCGACGCCGTTATACGCGCACAGGTTTAGAACTGGCGTGCAGTGCAAACGGCGAGTCAGTTATTTTACTGGGAATATTCTGAAGCAAAGTTCCTTGAGGTTCACTCGTATCGTTTCATATCTAATGCACAGTTGAGTGAAAAGGCCGTAGCTAAGTTGTATGACTTCTAAATAGTGTTTATAATGTGTGTACGTGATAAAGTACCTTCTCGAAAGCCTGGAATGTAATAGCCTACAATACAGCCACGTTTAGTGGATTCTTTTAATCTCATTCTCACTCTCACTCTATCTTTCTCTACTGCTTTTAGATGTGTTTCAACCACACTAGAGTGCACACGGTTTTAAAAGGCATACGGTGCATAATTGAAGCTGAACACATTAATTGAAGTCAATAAATAAGTGGAAGTCAGTAGGCCTATAAAAAACCATAATTGAAAACATTTTTTGCAAATTTTGTGATCAAACATTTTGCCAGCGAGATTTCTTATGAGCTACTGTTTGAGACATCAAAATTTCGTATAATTAATAGTGGCACAATAGATTACGCAAAATATTTGTTCACATAATTGTGAAATAAAATTTTACATTAGCTTTAAAAAATTTTCACTATTATAGTAACGTTTGTATTGTGTATAAAACCGGGATCACTCTATCACTATAAGAGAGTTTAATGAATGCATCCACGCTTGCTCGTAACTGTTTACTATATGCTACGTTAAGTTTTCTCAAGCTCATTTTCTGAGAGCGTGACTTAGTGAACAACTTCTCTACAGCGAACTTTGCTGCCGCACGCCAGACTTTCACAACTAAACATTTTGCCTGAAGTTACCGACAAGGTGTGGAATATTTAAATTTCGGTAATTTGCCTCAGGCAGATGAGCAGGACAACTGTCTTGAACAAAACTCTATTCTTCAGTGAGAACTATTTCATTTTTGGATGTCAGTTGGTTTTCCTGTCTTGTATGAAATCGTTTTATGTAAGTTTTGGCTTTTAAATGTCAATATACAAAAACTTTGTAAGCTAGACATTTTTTATTAATGTATAAAATAATTGCAATGTATGTCTATAAAACAAACAAGGTCTCATACAAATATAAAAATTATTGAAACAATTTAAAATTTGCAGGGGGGGGGGCCTTACACAGTATTTGGTGCCTTGCACAGTGGCCAGTGTAGTTATCTGCTTGAAGTTGCATGTCCTGACCACAAAACTGATATAGGAGGTTCGGGATAAATTGAGCACTTTGAAACTCTAATTACGTTTGTCTTTCAGATTATTTGTATTATTTGGGTTACTTTTTATTGTTAAAGCAACCTAAGCAACAGATTTAGTATAACTTATATTGTATCGTACTCAAAAGTCAACACCTGAAGTCATAATAGGCAATTTGTTAATACTTTTTCTAGACAAGTTTAGGTTCAAAAGTGCTTACTTTATAGGAACGACCTAAGCTGTAACTGCACTGACAAACAGTGGCAAAGAGAGAAGCAACGACTCTACACAGTTGTTATGAAGAATTATTAAACTGATAAGTGTAGAGTAATCGAGCAATTTACACACTCCGAGTAGAGGTATGACGCCACAGATCTCAGTACATTGCCTTGCGTGACGTCATACCTCCAAATATTGAAAAGCGGCCATCTGAATGGCCAATTACCTTCATAAGCGAAGAAGAATGTGACAGTACTCAGTCTGCAATAGGTTACTTTATGTAGGCGCAGGTAAATCTTCAGCCAGTAGCAAGAGGCGACGAGCGAATTCCACAGTCAACCTCAGTAATACCAACTTACAC
>PNEQ01032801.1:0-10970 GCA_003012365.1 Medauroidea extradentata
TCTCATTTTGACATTGTCACTTTTGGCAGTAAACCGACGATATATCATCTCACTAATCTCAGGTTTGGGGCACCAAATACGTTTCCGCGAAACCTTTACCCTCTGAAACTTTGTAATGTCAATAAAGTTAAAGTGAATATTTTGACAATATATAATTGAGGGCACCGTCACCAATGGTTGTGCACAGGGTAAACAGATGCTTCTCATTCGATTAACCTCTTACCTTAGATGTCTGCAACTACCCCAGAACGTCAAATTGGCAGTTTTATAAATAAGGCCCAGGCGAAGTCGCTGTTAGTGGCAGGGACAAACTTAAGACTGCTTTTCGCGTGGACAGCTATAGCTACTTATCCTGCTGCAGAATTAGTTCAACTAGCCGCTTGGACATTCTAACACTTGATGACTGAAGTACCAATCTTGTGTATAAAGAGGTTTTTCAAAATTAAAGTAAATATTATCAGTTACGAATAATACTCGCGAGCAAAGCCGCGGGGGACTGCTAGTTTCTCTATAAAACAGCTGCCCGGCTGTGGCTTCCACCGCAAAACAGCTGCCCGGCATTTAACAGCCATTACTATTGCGGTTGTCAGCGAGTGTTGAGTGTTTTCCTCGCTTTTTTTCCCGCGGTCGCAAATTTGATAAAAACAATCCTTGATGCAGATTATATATCATGCTAAAATTTCAGCTCGATCGGTGCAGAACTTTTTGAGTTTTTGAAGCGTACACAAACCAACATAACATATATATATATATATATATATATATATATATATATATATATATATATATATATATATATATATAGATTGCTGTTGTTCTAATTTTTTGGTTTGAGAAAAAATGGAAGATGAGATCTAAATTATACAATTAAAGTAAAACCAGATAAAATTAAAACAACCATAAATAAACAGAAAGAAAGGTTAGTATTTTGTTTTTTTATTTTTGTATGTTATAGATTTGTTTAATTTCATGTATTATTATATATTTATTAAATTTTTATAGTATTATATATTTGTTTATGTTTGGTTTGTTTTTGTTCGCCCCCGTATCTATTTTAATTCTTTTAATCGTTTTAAAATATTTATTTTTGGGTAATCCTTATTTATTCCAACTAAGCTTTCTATATATTTTTAATGCTTTAATCCCCAAAAACATTCCAAGGATGAATTATATGTACCTACATATTTCGCAATAAATGTGGTAAATATTATATCCTAAATAACTAAATAACAACAGAAATCATTTTTTCTATAATTTCTTTGGTTATATGAACACAGACATACTCTTTCCAGGGTACTATATCTTTAGGAATAATTAGTTTATCCAGTTATTTTACTTTATTTTATATATTTAATTTATAGTAAAGTGACAAAGTATATATTAAATTTTTTTGTATTTTTATAGCTATCGTGATCCAATAAAAATTTACCTTTGTTACAGAATATTAATATATCTTGATCCGAGCACACATGCCACATGCTCGCCATGCCTATGGGTGGGGGTTATGAATCAATATTTTAATTTTATTATTTAAAAAAGAGCAAACAGTCTCTTTCGTATGTTTTTTCCCCTTTTTTTCTTATAGCAGTTGGATTAAGAAACATACTTTCTTATCTCTTTTTTTAACAATCTAAAAAGATAAACATGCATTAAAACTTTTTTTTTTTTTCGTTTTAAAAATTCTTAAAATATTGTTACAAGTTTGAGACATAAACTTTATATGTGGGCAATTCCCATGAGTTATTTTGGGATAGAGGTCTTATAATTATAAATAAAAGAGTTAAATTAAGAACTGGATTTAATAGCTCACAAAGCTACGAAATACACAAAACAGTAATCAACTATAACTCTCACAACACAGTTAGTTATGCACACAATTACTACTGTGTCACAGATATGTTAATTAACTTTGACAATTAAAGCACAAAAAATGTCTACCATCAATTAATTAAACAGTACAAATCACAATAAAATCCAGTTATATATCCAATCAACAGTATTTCAAGTAGTGACAGTGTACAACCTTAATAGTCCGCCGTGGTGATGAATCGTCGTGTGCTGCGCAGCACCCCGAGTGCACCGCTGTCTTCACTCTTGAGGTCTTAGGTTCGACTCCCGTCGCGTACCTCCTTCGGCCGTCAGCCCGCCGCTGTAGTCCTCTTGGATCGTCCAACACTGCTCCGAAGATAGCCGCCTGTCGCCTCACAGTAGACTCTGACGTCACCAAGATGTCTTCACCAGTCTATCTCCACAACCATAGCACCTTCCTCTAGCATGACCAATAGCGAACTCTCCTCCAATGTGCCGATTCTGCGGTTTTATATAGTCCTCGAAACAGTCGCATTACAGGGGTCTAAAATTAGATATTTCATCATGTTTCTGACGAGATTCGAGTCACGTAGGCCGCTTCGCAGGGCAAAAACGCAGTTGGGACAGGTATCTATGACGTAGTTTCGGCGGGATTCCCACCATGAGACACCCGGGCTTTGAGTCATGGGCCAGCCCTCAAAGTGTTTCGACACAGGCCCCATCCAGCCCGCCCTCAGAAACACAGCATGCAACACTGCCCCCTCCTTAAGTCTGTTCGTCCCGAACAGACACAACAGCCTCAGGTCCATCGTAGAGGGCTAATCTGTCGATGTGTACAACTTTAGGTCCCCTCGCCCGAGAGCCTCGACGAACAATCCGAAACACCACATCATTGATCTTCTTCACTATTTCATAAGGACCTTCCCAATTCTTCTGCAGCTTGGGACAATACCCCTTCTTTCTCTGAGGGTTGTTCAACCACACTAGTTGACCTTCTTGATATGTTTCATCTGGTGCATTCCTATCGTAGCGAGTCTTCATCCTGTCGGTGTTGATCCTAAGGTGTCGCTGGGCAAAGTTGTGAGTGTGAACCAACTTGCGACGTAACTCGCTGGCATACACTGGAGATGCAATCTGGTCTTCCTCCGCCGGTCGTCCGAACATCAGGTCGCTCGGGAGACGGAGCTCTCTTCCAAACAGCATCCTTGACGGTGTCACCTTAGTTGCTTCATGAATGGCAGAGCGGTATGCCAGCAGAAACATGGGTACTTTGGAGTCCCAATTCTTTTGATTATCTGATACAAAGATGGATAGGTACTGCTCCAGGGTGCGATTTAGGCGTTCGACCATTCCATCAGACTGTGGATGTAGCGGAGTGGTTCGGGTCTTCTTTATACCCATTATCTTCATCACTTCTTGGAAAAGGGCCGCTTCAAAATTCCGCCCTTGGTCCGAGTGAAGCTCCAATGGCACCCCGAACCTTGAGAACACATGTGCGACCAGTGCATCAGCCACCGTGCTGGCTTCTTGATTCGGAATGGGAAGAACCTCTGGCCATTTGGTTGAAGTAGTCCTGCACCACCAGCAAGTACCGATTGTTTCTCTCGGTTATCGGCAAGGGACCCAAGATGTCAACCGCCATTCTCTCGAATGGTGCACCAACATTGTACTTCTGGAGACGACCTCGGCCTCTGACCCTCGGATCTTTCTTTGCGGCACAGTCGTCACACATTCGGCACCATCTGTCGACATCTTCACGGCAATGAAGCCAGTAAAATCTCTCTCGAACCTTGTTGAGTGTCTTATTAATGCCAAAATGACCACCTGACACTGAATTATGGAGCTCCTTCAGTACCTCTAGGACCTTGTTCTTTGGGAGGACCAACTGTAGGTGTTCATGTCTGCCATCTGCACTCTCCCAGTTCTGGTAGAGGACACCATTCCTTAAAACAAGTGAATTCCACTGTGCCCAATATGCCTTAGTTGTAGCACTCTTTTCAGATAGCTCCTGCCATTCTGGCCGGTGGTCCTGCTCTTTCCAATCCAGTATTGGGCACAAGTCTGGGTCACTTTGTTGTTCTTCTCTTATCTTGTCGTCAGTCCAGGAGAACTTACTATCGGCTGTTGATGCCTGAAGCCTTGTTGTTCTAACATACCGCACTCCTCCGCTTTTCTCCTCCTGCCATTCGCAATGGCGACAATTGGCATCACAAGGCCTGCGGGATAATGCATCTGCATTATTATGGGAACGACCAGCACGGTGCTCCCCATGGATCCGTGCCTGACGTTATGTACTCCTCAAATTATTATGGCATACATATTTTTAGTATGACTAGTCGTGGAACATAATATAATTCCGTGTGTTTAACATAAAAAAATGAAATAAAATAATTCAGTAGTATAGGCGGGACTCAGGTCTGGGACCTTGGCAATGGTGGAATGTGGGGTTGTATGTAAGCAGGCTTGGTCGGCAGAAGGGATGTTGTCAGCAAGTAATCTCTCCAGCGAGGTCTTCTAACACATTACCATTGCGACTGCTGTCGACTATTCTTCCTAAAACAGAAATTTTATATTCTTAGACGAAGTAAATCCTACAACTGAATAAAGAACCAGGTTACTGTTAGCAGCCATGCTTGAATGGAGCGAGCTGGCCGCTGCGGATTATTCACAGCCACGAGTCGTGTGGCGTTCGTACACTACCCACCGAGAAAACAAGTTTTGATGAGGTTGCTTTCATTAGTGTAAAACATTGTCTTGGAAGAAGAATGTTTTAGTGCAAAGTGACAAATATACCTGTTCGAGCTATTCTGTTTGTTTTTATTAACACTCAGCTACATAATGAAGATTTACCATGGGCCTGCACAGAAAGTTATGAAGTAATTTAATTCTTCAAATGTCTATAAATTTTGAGCTTATTTAAGCTGTGATTATGAAATTTATATAAAAGCAGGGAAAATGTGATTTTGTTATTGAATAGCGTGCATACTAAATATTTAAGAACTGGAAACATTTCATGTGTAAAGTTACAAGAAATGCTTAAAATAGTCTTCCAAGTCAATAAACTTACGAAACTAATACTGCATTATTTCAGTTACTAACTTAAAGAAACGTTATTTTATCGTCCTAATCAGTTCATTTGAGTATGCTGTTAGAAAATGAAATAAAAATTATACACTCCGAATGGCCTTCACCTAACCAGTGGAGATATTGAGGCGTTGTTCACGTCAGAATGATGCCTACACAAGTAGCTAAGAAAGTTATGCAAGTTTTTTGTTTTATAAGATAAGTTAATTATTAAGAAGACACTTAGTTTGTAAACTTTCAAGGCAGACGATCCGAAAAGCAAATACGACCAGGGAGAAATAAATTAGGAGTTTAATTCTGCATTCTATCGAGATGTGTTGTTGTACAACCTCGTTGAGCCTATATTATATTTTTCAAATTACTTTTCGTAAATAATTTCTACCAATTTCGACGTTATGTGGTGTAGTTGTTTGTAGCTCCGGGGGCGATTAAATATTGTTTTCTATGGGTGCAACACAAATTTTGCACCTGTGTATCATCTGGTTGCATTGTAGTGAAATTAAATACTGAGATTCATGCAATAGAAGACCCGTTTAACTTGTTAACTTGATCTGCACTTTCGTTACGCTGCGTCGGTGCAAATAGCAGATGGTGATATTTAATCGGGGCACAGGTCTATTGTTCGGGAGGTTCTGAGCTCAAATTCCTTTAAAAGCTCTGTAAACTGCAATTCTGACACACAAATGCTGCAAGGCATGGATGAAGTCGTTCAAAAGTGGTAAAAATGGATTGTGCTGTTCGCTATGTACTGACGTTCCTCGACATAATCGGTCCACGTATACCATCTCACTAACCTTGGTTTAGGCACCAAATGCGTTTATATTTCAGCGAAACGTTTTCCCGCCAAAACTCCCTAATAGCACTTTACTTCAAGTGAAGGTTTCATATGTCATTGAGGGCACTATAACTAATGGTTGTGTTTGAGGGAAATCAGTCTTCATACCGCGTAAACAAGGTATTTCATCCGGTTACCCTCTTACATTTAAGATATGTAATTACCCCACTACGTAAAGTGGTTTTTCTGTGACCAGGCATAGTCGATGTTATACTTCATTCATTCCAAGGTTCCAGCAGGAATAAACATTGACACTGGCGAGTTTTCAGTCATTGGCTGGCTGGTTATAGGCCGTTCGGAATAAAGTGAACACTAAATATTTAACCTTTGAAAAATATCACTAGATGTTACTACATGTAATTCAACATTACCGATAGTCACTTTACTGCTTGTATGGTTGGCAACGAAAGAACACAACATAGTTCCTTGTTTATTCGTATTTAAATACAACTATAATGAAACAAAATTAACCGACAGCGATGAAATTATATTTTATATTAAAAAACTTATTTTTTATCAATCTATATAGGTACCTATCGACTGAAAAATGTATCTTACACGCGCAGACATAAAGTGATGTGTCCCAGGAGGTTAGACTTTTCCCGTCGTTAGCAGCTACATGCGGAAAGATACGAATTGGCTGGAAATAGATCTTTAGCAGGGTTTTTTCGAGTGTTCACTTTATTCCGAACTGCCTATAGTTAGTTAACAATGTTGTTGCAGCAGGAAATAGTTCCGATGCTATAGTGCTATGTTATAGTTCAGACGTAGTGATTTAAACGTTCAGTTGCCGTTTAAATAGTACTATATGCGCATGAAATAGTATATGTGATTGTAGTTTGGAAGCAGGTTTATCTGTTATCGTTATGGGGTAAAAACATCTCAAGTAATCAGTACTTCACAAGATGGCCGACGCAACATCTCGGGCTGGAGTGTCGCCTCCACGTGTCGTAAAGCGTAAACAAGGAAAGCCTTTACAAAGCGGATGGAAGGCAGTGATAATCAATGTATTTAACGCCTAGTGTAAATAGTGTAGTTAAGCTGGTTTCAGATGAGACCGGCGCGGCGTTTCAGTACGAAGCATTATTAAAGCAGGAAAGGAGATAGGAAGAGTGAAGGGTGAATTGACCACACCGAACAAGAAACGTGTATGTAAACATCTGAGTGAAAAATATGGTCAATTTGTGAAAGATGCTGTTAGGCGTAAAGTGCACGAGTTTTTCTTCAGAAATGAGCTCCCGAACATTGACACTTAGGCCGTTTAGGGTAAAATTTCAATCCGGATTGAAGCGGAGTGGACTGAGGAATCCAGATTGAAATTTTACTATAAACACTTTGTTGTGGACTGAATTAGGAGTGAAGCGAGATAATCCACTCCACTTGTTGAGGCGGACTGGAGCGAGTGAAGATTCCGGATTCAGATTTTACTGTAAACACAGACTGGAATGAAAATAAAATGTGCAGGGCAAAGTTGCCGCAATATTGTGTTGTTACATGTTGTGGTTAGGTAAAAAAAGAACAGAGAACACATTATAATTTACATAAAGTGTTAAAAGCAGGTATTTGTAAAGCTAAACGGCTTTTATAAAGCGAACGGAACAAGACATATCATGAAGAAAAACCTTATTTGGAGCAACTCTTATTTTTCGTTTGTCATCTGTTATTCGCTTCGTACTGCCACCGATAGATAGCGTTATTATGTTTTCAGTCCAGGCTGACTTCAACTTGGCTCATGTTTACAGTTCAATCTGCATTGTAATATTTACTATAAACACAGTTCGTCATCTGTTCTCTGCTTCGTACTGTCGTCGATAGATAGCATTATTATGTTTTCAGTCCAGGCTGACTTCAACTTGGCTCATGTTTACAGTTCAATCTACATTGTAATATTTACCATAAACACAGTTCGTCAATCCATGTTCGCTATACATTCACTTTGAGTTGACTCCACTTCAGGTTCAATCTGGATTGAAATTGTACCTTAAACGTAGTAAGTGCTATACGTAGTGAACAGTGATCCTGATCTGCCAAATTTTAAACGCTCGACATTTCACAAATTCTTAAAGCAGTTGAATTTCGAGTTTGTGAAACGCCGCAGGAATTCATTTTTAGTTTATAGGGGTGGCGGCGTCGTGAGTATCTTAGTTCAATTAAAAAGTATAAAGCCAAAGGACGACGATTGTATTATTTAGACGAAACGTGGGTAAATAAATGACTTATTACCTGGCACTATCAGTGCTGTAACTGCGAAGTGGCGAGAATGTATCGTCCACGTGGAGGATCGTGAAAATAAAATATTTGCCTTAGACAACATACAAGATTACATTCAGGACCGGTTCACAATAAATCTGGAATCCAGTTCATCAGGTAGCAATTTGGACGATGTTGAGTCATTTTATGATGTTGATGTTAAGGTGAGTCTCTTAATTTATTTAATTAAATGGGGTGTAATTGTGTACCTTGTCGATGTATTTAATATGACGTGGAATGTTTTGAGTTCCCAAATGTAAACATTTTTGGTGTAAATTTTTTTACGGTAAATAACTGAAATAATATAGTAGGATGGAAAAATATTGTGTTGCAATGGGGCGGCAAGGGGATTGTTGTTCTAGAGAAGGTTTTGGTCCGCGCATACTGTTCCCGTGGGAAAATGTTAGCAGAGGTGTCACCTCACTTCGTAGAGGCGTGACATTGACAGCTGATAACACGTGGTGGCGGCTTGTTACATACGCAGCCAGTGACGTTCAAATGCGTTAACACGCGGAGTGATACACGCTGCAACCTTGGAATGGCTATAATAGTGGCAGGGACAAACTAAGGGGCCTCCCTATTTCCTAGATAGGCCGTGCTTGTGTGTGTGAGGCCGACATACGTATGCAATGTATTATCGCCTCTCCGCGCAAGCTTCTCAAAGAGCGTGCAGTGCTTCACTATTATCCTTTCTCGTATGGGACGTTAAGCGGTTGCATTGTAACATTGTTTTATTTGCGGGTAGCATAGTTCAAAGTTTAATGCTTGTTTATATAGTTGTATTTTCTCAAATCCGGCTGTTATATTTCCATATACGGCAGTCTGGAAAAGTCATTTTTGGCTATTTTTGGGGGTCCGGAAATGAGGTTTCTAATATACATGCCGAATTTTAAAAACTATATCGACATAGTTTGAAGTTGTGTTCTTTTCGTAGATATACAAAATTAATGCGCGTTAAATAGTTTCGTCAAGAAAATAATAGTTGTAATTCGCTAGCGCATTTGAAGCGCAGGTAGGTAGGCCCCTTAAGGGCCTCGCCTACCGCGCTTAAAATGCGCTGCAGCGTGTTCATAAATACATTTTTTTAAGTAAACTATTCCATATATACCCTATGTGCCTATGTACGAAAAGAAAATACATTACAAATGATGACTAAGAGTCGTTTCAAAGCATCACGTCGATTAGAAAAATTATTTCAGAGTTCCTCAAAATGACTAAGTACAGCTTTTTCAACCGGGTCTATCTGAAAAACTACTCACGGGATTCGTGTGAAACTAGTCTAGGAGCATGCAGTGGACTTCGCTTAAAACTTTCCACCAATAAAAAGACGAGGTCACCACTGAAAGTGTCAGCCAGGCGAGTGTTCTATGACTGGACTGCTAATCTGGTGTACAAAGAGGTTTTTCAGCTAAAGCAAATATTATTTGATATGAGTAACATACGCGGGCGGACTGCTGTGGAGCGTCTCACGCTTAGATTGCATACAGAGTTACATGGCCTTTCACTCTCTCTTTTCATCGCACGATGACTGCCGTGAACACTGTCCTTGTTTCGGTGCGTGCTGTTACAAAAAGTCCAGAAATTTCATCATGTAAATTTGATCTTAAAATTTTTGCATGTTGTACAGCATCGAAACGCGCATCGGATGATCATTTTTTTTGTTGTCCAGTGTATGAAGTTATGCACCATAAAATTCTGAATAGCCTTCAATTTTGCTATACGTTGTGAAGTTATGATGTGATATATAGGGGTCATTCCAGGAAAAGTGGTCCCGAGTGGGTTATAATTAAGAAGCATTAAATCTCAATGATTCTGTACTCAAATTATAGTTATAAGGTCATTATTTTTTGTTTCAGCAATTAATTTTAGCTTATTTATTATTAAAGTTGTTATTTAAAAAAAATATTAAGGGCTTGGTACTAGTATAGTACCTACTGACTTGCACATACCTTTACTTTGAAAGCCTTCAAACTTGACTGAGTACCATTGTATTTGAATTTAATACTTATTAGTCACAATACCCCTCTACTGCCATTATACAGGGTGTTCGGAAACTCT
The DNA here is from genome assembly GCA_003012365.1 of Medauroidea extradentata. Lineage (NCBI taxonomy): Eukaryota > Metazoa > Arthropoda > Insecta > Phasmatodea > Phasmatidae > Medauroidea > Medauroidea extradentata. Next base: position 10,037 of record PNEQ01032801.1, read on the forward strand.
TTGCCCAAACTCCGGGAGGTGATTCCTCATGAAAAATGAAGTAGACATTGTACTGGACACTTTACCGAAAAGTCAATATTAAGGGCGTAATAAGCCTTCGAAAATCGGGTTTGAAAACGGTATTTTGTCAAAATATCTCAAATGGTTAAGAGTAAAATAACGAATATTTGGGTGATGGTACGAATGAGTGCGATCGGTAACATCAAATAAGTACAGCCTTCAAACCACCCCCATTCATGAAATTAATAGGGGTTGCTTTCGTAAATTCGCATAAATGAATGTTTGCGTGTCGTTGTGGAACATGAAATGTAGTCTACTCCACGAAGCACTCGGTAAGGACAAAACATGTCCTCTTGTTGCAAATGCCTACATTGCACCGTTTACGAGTAAAATGCACACAACTGTTCTGTGCCTGGTAAGTAGGCAATAAGCGTCACATCCGCTAAGATAGGGATGTGTACCACGCTCACAGACAATTACATCCTGTTATGCAGTTGTTGAAGCATATCACATACTGCACTGACATACGTTTACAAACAAAAACATGCCTATGCGCGACGCGGATAAAGTGCCAATAAATGTGGGTTAGACAAATTAAGTAAAGATTATTTGTCAGACAGAAACCCGTGAAGCCATAAACAAAACAGCCATTACTACATTGTGAACGAATATCAGTACGGCATATACGAAATGTGCAAAGACAACAATGCTACCATTGGTAATACGGATGTACTTCACCAAAGAAGACGGCGCGGTCTACAACACACAAGGCAGAGCGATGACAACATTATGTAGGATACGTTGCATTCACTAGGACGGTACCCTGGACGTGTAAGAATGGGGCAAATGTAGTTTAATAAATGTTCGACAGATGTCAGCTATGTTTTGAATAACCAAAGAGCAGCGGTGGATGCACGTGGAGAGTAGTGTTACA